>SNQJ01S0165602.1:0-21072 GCA_010110895.2 Picea sitchensis | reverse complement strand
CAACTTCCCAGGGTCGTAACTTTTGCATACGATCTCCGTTTTAGGCGTGTGATAGCTCGTTGGAAAGGTATCGTCAAGGAGATTCATTTTGGGGCCTCAATCATGCCTTTGGCTATAACTGAGAACCTCGATCTCAAAAAAAATTCATTTAGGCCCTCAAAATGGCCCTGGAAGTGAAAACCTGCTAAAAATAGTAAACTGCCAAAATGGCCAGAAAACTGTTTTGAGCCATTTGGAAAAGGTGGGTGGCCCCCAATATCCACCTGGATCACATTCTCAGGGAACTGAAGGATCATCTACAGAGGGCACAGAACTAGCAGAAGGTCCAAGCAGACAAGCACATATTAGAACGTACTTTTGAGGTTGGCAATTTTGTCTATCTGAGGCTACAACCATACAGGCGGTCTTCCATTAAAAGAAGAAGAGTGGAGAAACTACAACCATGTTTCTTTGGGCCATACAGAGTCAACAGGAGGATAGGAGTTGTAGCTTACGAGCTGGAGCTTCCACAGGGCAACACGATACACAACGTCTTCCATGTATCCTATCTTAAGAAAGCCCTCGGTCAACACATCAGGCCTATTGAGGTATTACCCCCCATGGACGAGGAGGGGTAGCTTGTTTTGATTCTGGAGGATTTCTTAGAAGTTCGAGACAAGAAGCTCAGAAACTGAAGCATCAAGGAGTACCTGATCAGGTGGAAGAGTTTACCTATTGAGGATGCCACTTGGGAACATGAGAACGTAGTAAGAGAAGCAGGTTTGGAATTGCTTGAGGACAAGCAATTTCGAGCAGGGGAGACTGTAACGTCCCCCACCTCTTAGAGAGGTGATGAGGAGACTTATTGGCCTGAGCACCCGCACTAGGTCATAGTCTCACACTGAGGGGGGAGGTTAACTAGGCTAAAGTTATAATTTTAAGTTGACTTGAGAAAGGAAAGGGATAAAAGGAGTAAAAGATAACTCAACAGAAGAATAGAAGTTAACCATGGGAGTTAAACTAACTCAATAGAGAATTAGAAGCAAAAGTATAAGTAAGAGGCTCGGGCGCACCTATTATTCATTCTGAATTTGGTGTATTGCTTGTTATTTCTCTTGAGCATTCAGTTTGGGGGTTTTGCTATACAAACCCTTGTGAACAACTCAGTGGTGAAATATCCACTCATCTTGTTCCACAACTTGGTTTCAGGGATGAAAGATTTCTCCACATCATTCTATTCTCAGCATATCTCCTTCTAGAGCTTCAGAAGATAGCAGGGCCGTACTGTTTGGGAAGTTTCCAGCAAGGGCCCACCATACCATTGAGGAGGCTTCAATCTAGCCAATCAGGAGGAGCGTTGGGCATTCCATCAGTTGGGTTTTACTTCTAGGTGCTCCAGCATCATTTTGAGGGTTTCTTTGAGGATTTATCATCACTCGATCTTTAGCAACAGTTTGGGACAATTTGGAGGTTAGGGGACGTCCCACTTTTCTGTATTTCTCATATCTAGATAGATCTGCTTGAGATTTGTATCTGAAACTTCTCCCACTGGATTCTCTTAGCCCAATATACATTCTTAGAGAGTTTCACATCATTTGGAGGTATATTTCTTCAAGAATGAGTTGTCTAGGGTTTCTACCATTCAGGAGGGCGCAACTCGCTTGGAAGATTCAGCATTTGGAGAGGTTTTCCTTGGACGTTGGGCTTGAGATTTTAGGAGGAGGATCCCACAACCCTGATCTATCATCTGACTAAGTTTGGGCTCATTTGGAGTCATCCACCACCAGGGATGAATTATTGAGGGCTTTAGTCTTCCCTTGGAGCGTCGCTTCTTCAGCTGGAGGGTTTGTATTCAGATCTGCTTGGTATTGGTCTTAATTTCTTATCTAGCCTTTGGAGGCTTCTTTCTATTGATGGGATCATTTTGTAGCAGCTCATACATGTTGTTTACTAGAGCCATCTGAAGATTATTCCAAATCTTCTCTTTCTATTGTATCTGATTTCTGCTTCTATAATAATGGTCAGATCTTTGCTTGTGTTATATATCTTGACTATATTGTGATCTTCATGTGTTGAATGAATCTTGTATGAACATACTTAATATCTGGAAACCTCAATAAAACACCTACACATCATACACGACTGAATAGTTAGTGGTCTCAAGCGAAAAATTTGGCTTGGGAACATTACATTGCTCTTGGTGTACTATAGCAACAATATGCCCGATCAATTTATCTAGAATTAGTTTCAAGTATACTTAGGGAACTTCTAATATTATGAAGATACATGGAAGTGAGATTCCATATATAGGTATTGTTTGATGCAATACTACTTGAAGGGGTACCAGTAGGGGTTACACGGGTTTCTAACAAAGTGATTTCGCTTATATTTCATGTTTGTATTATTCTGCAACCAAATTTTTACCTATTTAATGATAGATCTATGTTTTATTTAAAAATGTTTCAATTCATATTTAGCCTGAAAAATATTCTACTAAAATTATGAGGCATGTCGGCTTAGGAAGGAGGTCTGATATCACTTTCTATTTTCTTTAACCATTAAACTTGAAACAATATATATAGATATATAGATATATAACTATATATATAGATATAGATATAGCCTAATGGTTAAGAACATGTGTTTCCTCCTAAGAGGTCACATGTTCAAATCTAGAGGGGGGTAGGGTATGTATACCTTCGTAGACTTGACTGTGACCTTAAATATATATATATATATATATATAATTAATAAAACCATATAAACGAGATAGTGAGACAAAATATGCAGATTAAACCCTTGTATTAATGATATCTAGAAGAAAGAAAGCAATGTTCACTACAAAAAATTCCTTAGCCTCCTATCTCTTTAAATAAATACTCAAATAGAGAAACCCTAATTACATGTTGTCCCATATTTAATTACATGTTGTGATTACCGTACCTGGTATTTAATAAAGAGGATCATTTTAGATTAAACAACTATAAATTTCTATCTAATTGTCCCTATTCAAATAATATGGATGCATACATTAATTAACTAACTCGTAGGGTAGTCACAAAGTAGGGAGGGTAGGGTATGACCCTAACACTAAACCCACCCACTACCTTAGTGTGAAGAAAATACTATGTCATTGATTTGGGTATAATCCAACAATCGAGATCACTATAGAAAGCTAAACAATTTTAATTTCTCCCACAAAAAATGTTGCTTCAAAATATGTATATGATCCAATATGTGTGAGTTTTCCACGTGGTTAAGGGGGTTTTGTGTTGGTTGCACCTTTCAACACCTACAAATTAGGTAATGTCACATGTCACTTCCTTCAAAACATCCAAACCACAACCATGTTAATATTATGGTAGTTCAGGAGTATTACCTCCATTCATGAACCTGACATGATTAGAGGACTCCGGGAAGCAAGATAAACCCTAATGGGTTGGCTAATAAACCTAGAAGCCTTGTGGGCTCAAGAAGATAATTTATATTAGGCTATTAGCCTCCAAGGAAATCGACTAGAAATAATAATAACATACTAAAAACACTTATCGGAAGGAGTCAAGCCCGATAAGAGTGAGATTACTATAAATATAGGGTCTGGAGTTTTCATTTACTGACATCTTAAATTGTAGTTCTAGGTTTGGTGCCCTCTGATTTGCGTTGAATTAATGCGAGTTAGGAGACATGCAGTAGTAAAGTTCTGGTTTGGCTTGAATTATCTCTTAGCTAGGTTTGAAAAGACTTGATCAGCCTTTTTTGATGCGTTATCCTTGGGGGCCAGTCACTACTCTTTGTTTGGCTATCTAGCCTAGGGACTTCTAGAGGAATTTCAGAGTCAAGGTTAAGGTGCTTGGAGGAGGCTTCAACCTATGGTTGGGTGACAATGGTATAGATCAATGGTAAAACAAGCACACACCATCTTCTATATTCTATATTCTAATAGGTTGTGGGACCACACCCCTTCAGTCAGCCTAAAACACTAGAAGGAAACACAACCACTAGATATTGATCTCGTTGAGGTACTTCCTCTAGGGTTACTAGGGAAGCAGGTTTCAAAAAGCTCTTGCAACTAGTGTTACCAATGGCTGGTGTAGTTGCAGAAACCTTAAACCTCTTTTTGAAGAACCTTAAGTGTTGGGCCATTCTATCATGAAACTAGTTAGTGCACCCTAGCCTGGCATCTCTTGATACTCTCATCAAGCCAAGACTGAAGTTTGAATTCCTGGTCAAATCTAGGGTTTTGTGAAGTCAAGCGACCATGACTAACTCTATGAACTCACGAGAACAAGAGTTAGATGGAGCCTCTAACTCAAAGCATGGAGGACAGGATGAGCTCAATCCTTGTCAAGAATAAAGCATTGGATATCATGAAAGGAAGGTCATTAATCGAGTTTGCGGAAAGGAGAAGGAATCATGAACATTGCATCTATGGAAGTTAAAAGATATTTGACATCAATACCATGAGTATCATAGTGGATTCAAGAAAAGACCACTTGATAGCCACATCTCCCATCTTGACTCATGAAGAAGATAATACGATGCCCTAACAAATCTCTTCTAGGTCGGCTCATTGGACAAGTTATGAGTCTAACCAATGAGCTTCGTGTGACATGAAGATGAATGGCGATGACAACATAATATCATACTGTAAGAGTCTTTCGGTTAAGAGATCAACTACAAAATGACCGGTCACTTCAAGAGAAGGAATTGGGTGAACTTATAGTACTCAATGGTCTTCCCAAGACATGGGACCATTTGCATAAAAGCATGAACACAAAGGAAGATTTTGACATTTGAAGAAATTTGGACTTCTTGTGCTCAAGAGAAAATCAGGATCAATGCAAAGAAAACCCCAAAGAAGAGCAGGTGAATTGAAACCTTCTGACAGATTCAAGAACTTAGGGAACAAATGGAGAGTTTGGTTCAGCGAGGAAGTCAAAATCAAGAAAAGACATTTAAAATACAAGTACTTCAATTGTCATAGTCTGATCACTATAGGAATCAATGTGTTAAAGCTAAGCCAAAAGGGAAGGAGAAACATGGAAGCATCGATTGTCAAAGAAAGGAACCTACAAAGAGGCCAGGGATGGAAGAGACTTCTTCTTCTGAAAGTAACAACACTCTTCTTGTTGTTGCATATCTTGCTTTCGTCTTTGTACATATCTTGTATATCTATCTCTTGGAAGATAATGTGTTCCGAAGGAGCATACCTATGAAAGAACAAACAAGATGAAAAGAGTTATCATTAGATATTACACATGAAGAATGAAATATATCATATGGCTTCATACAGAATGGCATCAGAGTCAATCTTGAAGAGACTTAGAGTCAAACGTAAAGAGAATTGGAGAAGACTTGCATGAAAGCCAACTAAGATGAAAATTGGAATCTGTTAGATAGAGAGAGCCAATTATATATTAGAAGACAATAAGGATGGAGATGGAAGTATGGACTCTATCAGGGCAGGGCTGATTAGCATGCATTCATGCGTGAAGCAAGGATTGGGAGGGAGATAGTCTATGATCCATTAAAGATGATGAAATGTATATATATATCCATGGTAGCGACCATGAAAACAATATGTGTTCAACTCAACCACAAAAGAAAACCTCTTCGAAGAAAAGCCTCTAAGCATTCTTGAGTGGAGTCCATCCAGATCCATGATTCTATGATGAGAAAAGGAAGAAGTGGAATCTCTAGGGCATGGAATCTATAAGAAACTCCATGGATCCAAAGTAAGAAATGAAAAACATGAAGATTCAGAAAGAAAGCGAAACTAGAACAACCAGTCATTGTATCAAGAATCAAAAGATTACCGGTGATATGAACTCACTAAAAAGAAATCAAGCGGAAGGACTAAAAGTCATGATGAAGAGCAGTGTCGAAGACTCATGAATGAAAGCATTATGAGATCGAACCATAGATTCTCTCTCGATGGAGGGAGAGAGAAGACAATGATGATTGATTGTTCTAGTACACAAGACTTATCTCTATATAAGTCATTATATTATCTGCGACAACATCATGAGTCGAATTCTACATGGGATGGTGCAGAATGTTCTCTAGAGAATTGAATAAAGAGCGTATAAAAAACAATCTCAAGACTTTGAGAAAGAGACCCTTGTATGCATATGGAAGAAGACAACTTAGTGGAGGAACATAAAGTGCTGAAGAAGCATGGGGTGAAGATTTCTATAACATCAGGATGAATGCTCGAGAGATGGGATCTCGGCGGTGAAGAAAAAACACATGGACGTGATTAGGGTTTTCAACTATGATATACTCTATTATCCTTATCACATCCCGAAAATTCCAGTTCACGGTACCCGGCATTGCCATTTATCCCGTGATGAGATCAGGGAGAAAATGATTTCTCCCAATACATGTCTCCCACTGGGATGGTGGAGTAAAGCCATACATTTTGGTAAAACCCTACATTCCCAAGATGAAAGGAGCACTCCGAAGCTGGAAAACAAGCGGAAATAACTCTTTTGGTTGGAAGGGAAGACTCTCCAACCCAGAAGAAGGTACACAAACATTTTATTTTTTGTGGCAATTGAACAAAATTGAGAATATTGTCTTTGTAGAATTGAAATAGAGTCCAGTGGATGATGATTTCATGTTAGGAAGAGTAGATTTGAACCTACGGCAGGGCGGTGACTTCCATTAGGGTTAACATGGGAGGCGGGTTAATTTGTTGATGTATCATAGACAACGACTTCCCCGGTGGTAGAGTTAGCATGGGGTGGTCTAGGAGCCATCATTCTTCTTAAAGGAAAACACTGAGTAGTGATGATTGAGCCCAAGATAGAAATTAAAACCCTCGTCGAACTGAATCATTACAACCGAAGTTCACAGTTGGCAGAAACGGTTCGAAATGAAGGTCATTTTGGGAGTTGATATGGAGACGGAACATTCCACAAAGTTATAGCATTCTCTCTAGGCTACACTTTTTCTAGTGTCGTAGGAATGGCCAGGGTGGAGATGAATTATGGACAATTATTCCTCTGAGGCATTTCCCATTTCTCTCCAGGAGTTACACTACGAGCATGTCAAAAAATGGCCACAGAATTTGGGGGAATAAATTAGCTCAGCAATGAGGGACAACCATTCCCTTAGGAAAACTCATTCTCCTCAGTTACACTTGTTTAATATAGGAGGAATGGTCAGGGAATAGGAATAGTCCAAACATTCTTAGGGTTGCCCACATTCTATAGGAGATTTTACGCTTTATTCAGTGGCAGGAAAGACCAGCCGGAATTGAGAAATGGTCAGAGCTCAAAACTCTTTCTTCACTGTTTGTGAAGAATAGGGAGAGAGGCCAGCCCTTCTTTGCATTGAAGCGGAATATTCTTTTAGAATCTCACCAGCGTGAGTGAAATATCTTCCAGAAGGGATTGATTGTCCTTTTAACATTATTTCTATGCGGGATATGAATGATTTGTTATGGATACTACTATCTCCCGGAACAGTAGAGATATACCATTGGTGGATATATTCCACATAAAAGAAACCACCTTCTTTCGGTCCTACGATATGAGCGAAGATTATTGGAATAATTGTCTATAATACTTAACATTGTTTCTATAGGGTTGCTATGGATGTTTGTTAAGCGAGACTGTGAGATGATGAGGGATGCATTGCGGTGGAAGCATGACTTTGTTGTTTACCTTGAGATTTGATCAAGTACTTTGTGTGTTACTTGATGTGGTGATGAAGCTCCAGGTTGCGGTTATATATACTATATGAATGAACACAATTGTGACCTAGCCGATTTGATTCTATTACACACCCACTTGAAGACTATCAATATTTTATTGGAGATAATGATCATTAGATGAATGATGAACAAAAGGAATTTCAAGACGGAAAACAGTTCAAAACTTTTACTCATCTTGCATCACTTTCCGCTGGTGAGAGTGATTTATCCATCATCATATCTAATTACTCGGATGAAGTATATGGTTTTGAAATGATACGAGTGATAGTGATAATTGATAACTCGCCTGATCTAGTCATGAAACATTCTAGATGACTATTTTGATGCTATCGGGTGAATGGTACATTTTGTGCTCAAGTACATTACCTATAAATGCCTCTCTATCTAAGGAGGGAGTGTTAATATTATGGTGAAGCGGGAGGTGTTTACCTCCACATGTAAACATGAAAGGAATAGAATACTCCAGGAAGCAAAGAGGAAATCTAATAGGTTGGCCTAATAAAACCTAGAAGCCAACCTACGTAGGCTCAAGGAATAATTTTCTCAATGCAGGAGCTATTAGCGTCCAAGAGACGAATCGGCCAGGAAATAATAATAATAATATATTGAACCGACACATACCCAGAAAGAGAAGTTGAAGAAGCCCCAATGCAGCGGTAGGTCAAGCCTTGCATCTGGTAGCTGGTGCTGCATTTTGCAGCATCTCCAAAATTGCAGGTTCACGGTTTCTAGCGCACTAGTTGCGATCATTTTGCAGGTTTGGAGGAAAGAGTTAATTGTAGGCTGCAGCAACAAAGAAGTTCATTTTTGCTTGAATATATGTAGCTAGGGTTGGGACTATTTGATCAACCTTTGGCCGATGCTCTATCCTTAGGGAATGATGTGTTATTCTTTGTTTGGCTATCCAGCCTAGGATTTTCTTACGGAGTGATTCTCGGTCAAAAGGTTAAAGATTATGGAGGGAGGCTTGCCTACGGTTGGGTGAAAAAGGTATCGTCAATGGTAAAAACAAGAACACATACTTCATAGCATTCCCACAACAAACCATGCTATGACTTGGATTTAACATGAGGTCTTTGGCACTTCCATCATATTCATTGTCTCTCCAATTAGGACCCTACCTCTAATTCCACATTTGGATTAGTGGGATAGAGGGGGATCATACCAATACCCAACGGTTATTCAAAAAATTGATGTATCAAGGCTAGAATTCTCCGCTACATAGAATAAAAATCTTATTTATCTTCAAATAATGAGTTTACTCTTCCATAGTTAAAAATAAAAGATAGTTTTTCATATATCTCATATGTTTCTTGCGAATCAAGTGCTATGAGCCAAATCTCATTCATGGAATTCGAGTTTGTACATAACAAAATTTTTATCACATATGACTATATACATTTTAAATGTCTAATGGTTGTTAAATGGATACACACAACTATGAATCCTATTGCTTAAAACTACCCAAATTTTCGCAACATTGAAAAAAAGTTATGATACCACACTATGTAATCTCCTTCCATGAGACAAGGAGCCATGATTAGATCATTAAAACATCAATTATCAAGAGATTATCTCACCATAATAACACAAATGTGCTCTTCCATGGAGACACAAAATTCATTTAAATGCATGTATAAGGTGCAATAACAAAAATGCAACAAAATTACCTCTCTATGTCTTCTTCAAATTTCTAGTTAATAACAATAGATGGAAAACAAAACATGAGAGGTAGAAATATTTAAATGCTGAACCATGGGAATGAATTGACATGAAGATATGAATCTTACTTTAAAATAAAATACTCTTACTCCCTTAAAAAAAATTACTCCACTAATCAATAAATTTGATGGGAGTCGTTATTTAAATGAATACATAATTTCAAATTAATATAAATAAAATTTTAAATATTAAATGTATTATGTAGTGGATCACAATAATGTTGTTATTGTTGGGATTAGCAGTGAAACCATGTTATATAAAGAGCAGTGCCTATGTGAGAGTATTAACTAGTCAAATTTGTGACAAATGGTACTATAGGGATGTTGTGAATTCATAAAATAATATATTTTTATGGTATGAATAAGCAATATTTAATGCATGGAAAATTGGCCTATGTTAATGCATGGGAAACATGAGAGGTAGAAAAAAGTATCATACATGCCCTATGTTACGAAAGTTAATTTCTCAAATGTATCTATAAACTCTTCCACTATTGTGCGATTGTTTCAATTTGGCAGTCACCGAGAGATGTGTATCAATGTCAAAAGGGTCATAAAGGATTCATTAAAAAGGAAAATGGGTCCAAACCATTTCCTTGGCATGATTTCGCGATGCCATTTCCACCATTTATAGAATTAAGGATCCATATAGAGGACATCGTAATGAATTGTGGCCAAGTCATAAGTGATGTGATGCAAGGAGAATCAATGTTCCATTTGAGTGACCCAACCGATAGGATCAGAGGCAATGGAATTTGCCTGACTCGTGGAAAGGCATGAATCAAAATGAAAGGGTTGGGCTAAAACTGTGGGAATTGGAGGCAGTACCTTCCGAGGTGAAGGTTGATCAAATGAGGAATGAATTTCGGAAATGGGTAGATTTTCGAGGACTTTGGCAACAAATGAATCAATTTTAGACTCAAGGTGGGATTCAAGTTGGTTGGAAATGTCGGAATTGAATTCCTTCTTCAATTCCACTTTCAGTTGGTCCATTTGGGAGTCAGTGTGGGTAACTATGGATTTAAGGTCTTGGTTGCTATTGTTGGCCATGGTGAGGGGAAAAAATAGGAAGATGTGGGAAATAAAGGTGGGTGAAAAGGGTAGGTTGGTCCATGGAAAACAAAATGTAAGAAATTATAGGTATTACTGTTTTCAATAGAAAAGAGGAGTCTAATGGAATAAGTCCCAAGTAGGGATGTCGAAGAGTTGGGACCATTTGGAAAAAGGATAAAATTTGATAGATATCACTGCGATCAAGATGAAAATATGACTCAATGAGATTGGTCTCAAATAAAGGTATTTACTTGATGTTAAGAAAGGCCCAAATGCTTGTGGAAAAATGTGTAGTGATTCACCACAGCAGTCACGGAGGTGAGATTGCCGATAATAGATCTTGTCTGTGCCTTGTCCCAAGGATGGGTTCCTATAGAAAAGTGTTTTCCCTCTGCTATATGTCTCTGATATACATGTGGGGTCCAACGGTTATTACTCGACCCAATATCTCAATGAACCAACTAAGAATTTAGACCATGCCATGAGTGGTACTACCGACTACCCAAGTACTAAGTATCTACCTAAGTGTTTTCTTCTTGGCACTATAGAAGTCGGTGTCGATCCAATTTATCTATGGAGGTTCAGATATCTGACCGATTCATTGCATGAGATCTGTTGTCGATGATACTATCACTCAAAGGGGTACACCAACCAGTTTCAGGGGTGGTATGGTTAGGAGTACCACTTGTAGTTCATGTATTCTTCCCCAAAAGTGGATTTATGTATTGAACGATAGATATCTACATAAACTTTAAGGCGATCGAGGTAACTCTACCTTGAAAATAATTACCCACAATTTTCTGCCAAGGAGAGTGCTCTGATTCCCTTGTAAGTTACCATATCTATTATAATAGCTGAAAACATGAATATTGCAGAGAATAATAGTTGAACAACACAATGAATGAAACCACAACACCAAAATATTACATTTATTTGATAAAAACAATGTTCATTTGCCTCTTCAAGGAGCACCAGTGAGAGAGAATTTCTCTATTACAATAATTCTTAAAGAAAAAACTTCTCATACCATATACTATTATTTATACTAAATATATCTAAAAAAAGAACAATCTAGAGGAAGATCTTCTAGAGAAGAGGCTTCTAATGGAATCTTCTTGTTTGACTTATTCTTCCTTATTACTGGAACACTTATTAATATTGGCCTTTATTGCAGAAATATATTTATTCCTTTAAGTGAGGGGGTTAAGGAGGTTGGGTCCCCTAACACGAATTTTCTCAAAACTTCACAGCAGCTTGAATATACTTCAAATAAATTTAACCCACATCAACAACATTATTAACCAAATGAAGTACATTTAGAATACCGAAGTAAATCCCAACTCCTATTATTTGGATTTGTTTCTACTAAACAAGAGTACAACAATTTAATTCCATAACTATAACCATTATCTTTTTATGAAGAGTGTATACATTTATAACTTTGAGTCTTCTAGATGGAGTCGTGGAGCTGACATGCCTACACATCGATCGTTCTTTGCCTTTTGTGTCTTTTCTTCCTCTCGACTTGTCTACGTCGCATGAGGGATCGATCAATGTCACAACCCTTTGGTGGTTGCAGAAGCTTATCTTTTATTTCTATTAATTATTCATCTTATCTTTTATTTATTTATTCATCTTCTTTTTTATTGTTTTGTGAAGTTATTCATTAGTTATATAGAAATGGTTATTGATTATTCAACTAAATTTGACCAAAATGGCATAGTGAATGAATAGTGATTGGTAAGGTTAGGGTATAGTATATATGCTAGACATTAATAAATGAGTATTGACCCAATGACATAGTGAATGAATAATTAAGTTATTAAGGTTAAGGGTGGGAAAATAGTAATTCATCAATCAGATCATCAATTGGCAGGTGTTAATCACTATTCAATTCACCCTAACCAATTGATTGTATTTTGTTTTGTAGTAGAAGTAAAAACTAGAGTGGGAAAATAGAGAGAATAACATGGGGTTAATGTTTTGTAGCATCCTAATAGGCCAAAGGTCTTAGGTAAATTGATAGAGAATTCCTTCTCCTTTATATTTGCATTATTTCCATAACATAGAGAATATAGCTTCTTTATCCCACTCGACCTGCTTGGGTTTCTCCTCTAAAGGGTTTCGAGAAAATATTTGTGGTATTTTGTGGATATCTAATTGTATTTTCCCATTATCTATTTTCTACGTTCTCTATTTCATGAATAGAGAAAGAAATCAATAACTAATTATTCTAGAATCTAAATTTATTAACCTATCAATGTGAATTTCAATTCTATTTATCATATGTTTTGTGACAGACTGTTCCATTGGAATATCCACGAAAATTTATAGATCAGTGGTCCTCCTTCCCATGGAACTTAGCTCCCTCCTTGATTCTATGAGCTTGGTAAAGAAAATTCTAATGTATTTTAGGTCATGGGATTTTCTACTAACCTCACACATTTGAGAGATCTTTTATCATCAAAATTGGTCGACTTACATTGCAGTATATAAGTTCACTAAAACACCACGGCAAAAAACATTTATCTCTCATTCTACTTCCTTCCACCTCCAATAGACCTTAATAAGCACATGTGAAAATTTCATACTCAAAATCACAAATTGTGTAGTGCACTTTTTACCCCTATTAAGTGTGCTTCGAGCATGGAAATCACCCCAAAAATCTTTGTTGGCCCATAAAAAACATCAATTTTCAATGTTTCTAGCCAAAAATTTCTAAAAGAGTAAAATACTGCAAATGGATATATCCAAACCCTAATAGCTATTCTTAGCCTTGATTTGGTCAGATAATAATTGTTTATTATGACAATATCAAGTTGGTTTAATCATTTTTTCTTATTAAATATGGAGATCTCTCAATTTTCAGCCCATCCACAAGTAGGACATGTTGTAAAAAATTCCCTAGGCTCAAGTGAACACTATTGATATCTATTTTTCACATCCGACATAATTACAGCCAAGGAGAGGGGATAAACACATACTTTTGAAGAAAATTACCCTCCCAAATAGGAGACCTTGATTTCTATTGGGTATAAAGTAAAATTGAAATACTTTAAATTTGTGTGCTTCCTTTCAGAGCTGTTTCTTAGCTTGTTTTCTTAATTTGGAATGGGGTTTTAATGTTATTCAGTCTGTTTGGGAATTATCGTTTTCAAACTTCATCTCTATATTTTTGTATCTACATGAAAATTTGGGATCCAATGCTTGAAGTGTAGAGCGCGACTATTATTAATACTTCATATGTAAACTATAAATTTTTGGCGATAGTTTCATAAAAAATATTCAAATTTATGGGATGTACAATTCCTAATTTTGGAAATTTGTAAAATTAAAACACTTTTATACTACCATAATTTGAATTGAATCATTTTAAGAGAAAAGTAATTCAAAAATAATCTTTAGATAAAAATATAAAAAAATATGGCCCATTGGTGAAATTTAACCCCTAATTTTTTTTGTGTAAGCCACAACCCTTAGATTTGGAAATATACATACTCTTGCTACAAATTTCCATGAACAAGTATCTTTAGCTAGAATTTTTTTTGAGTGGTCTTGTGGAGATACATCGTTTCATTTTTTCTTTACATTTTGTGCCCTTTGAAATGCCTCATCATAGTTAAAACAAAGTTTGAGGCATTGGCATATTTCCATCTCTTTGAGAGACGACTTTTGAATTCTTAATGGAAGAGAGACGGAGGAGCTAGGGGTACTGGCCACTAGAGAGCTAGTGCGAGTAGTGAATGAGAGTCTTTTGGTTTGGGCATTGATCACAATCTCAACTTATTTATCTTAGTCTCAAGCTTAACCATGTGTGTGGGTCATGTATTCTGACATGTTATTTAATTTTCTCTTTAAGGAATATAGAGCATTCATGAAAAAGAGTACGTAAGCCTTCTGTGTAAATTTTTAATTTCTCAAGGGCCATAATATACTCAATGACTATGCGTGTTTGGTGTAATTTTGTTAATCATCGTAAATATTGAGTTTCACATTCAAAACAAACAAAACGAGCTTTAAGCTGGGTCAATGTGTAGCTTTCACAAAATGTTGTATACCATTTCCATTATTGCCAATGTTTTGAATCCATACATAAGACCCCCAATTTTTGTTTATAGGTTGATAATAATGAGAGAGAAATAATGTTCCAATTGGGTAACCCAACCTACATATTTTCAAGCATCAAACTTGTTCATGTATTAAATATTTTAAGAAATTGGTGCCATGAATTATGATATTGAAAGGGTGGGTGATGGGAATCTAGAAAGAGTGTGTGAGTATCCTACTCTTTTTGTTTTAAATATTCCTCCTTTGTTATATTTATGTTTGTATTTGTCATCTTTGCACAAAAAGGTGCTCTACATCATTGTATGGGAGAGATGTCCTTGTATTATAGCATTAAAATAATAGTAAAAATCCAAAAATAATAAATTAATATTAAGTTAAAAAATAAAAGAATAAAAACATTAAGAATATATATAAATAAATAAAACACATGCCAAACAAGCCAAGTCAGTTCAATTAATAAATCGACGTGATAATAAAAGCATGTATATTGTACCACCGACTTGGAATCCATCTTAACCTCGGATCTATCAAACACTGAGAGGGATCAAATATACAGAGGTGCAAACCTTTAACTTTCCTCAAGTTTTTCACTAGCAAAGGTTTTTTTCCCGAGATAGTGGATCCCTCACGGTCTTTCAACAGAATAGGGATTAAGATGAATCTATAGAACCTACTCAAGTTTGTACATATATATCATGATATTGTTAGGAGCCCTTGAACTTGATTTTTAACCTTTAGAGAAAGGTTTTTGAATCAATACTTAAGGCTAGAAACCTTGGCATCAAACTGTTGTTGCTTAGTGTGGAGGAATTGAGGTTGGTTCTTAGTGTTTTCCATGGTATAAGTATGGACAATGGGACCACTTAAGATCCTTTCAAAATTTTAGCCCTGACTTAGCTCAATATAACTTGCGGCTCAAGAGACTTTTGAGATTTACTACTAACAATGTATTGTCGATTCAATGTAAATTATTTAATCAAGAAGTATAATCATGTGATCAACACAACATAAAGAATATTTTGAGACTGGTCTCCCATAATGGTGTTGGAAGGGCCCAAAATATTTTTTTGGAGCACTACTATGGGAGTGTTATTCTTGATTAATTATTGTTATGGTGAAACAAACTCAAATTTCCTTTTAGATGCATAGATGTAGGAATTCCATTTGTTGATTGTGCAAGTTAGGATTTGTAGATTCTGAAATACAAAGGAGTGTTAGGTACTATTTATCTTGGTTATACTTGTAGTGTCGAATTGTAGTACTCAACCCAATTTCCTAGGGAAAACTAAGGAGCACCTACGAGGATTTATCATGCCCTTAGTCATACCACCCAACTAGCTAGGTACTAGAGAATGATATCCCTGACTATTGTTCTTGGTGTACTATAGCAACAATATACATGATCAATTTATCTAGAATTAGTTTCAAGTATACTTAGGGGACTTCTAATATTATGAAGGTACATGGAAGTGAGATTCCATATATGGTATTGCTTGATCACCAATACTACTTGAAGGGGTACCAGTAGGGGTTACACAAGTTTCTAACAAAGTGATTTCACTTATATTTCATGTTTGAATTATTTTGCAACCAATTTTTTACCTATTTAATGATAGATCTATGTTTTAATTAAAGATGTTTCAATTCATATTTAGCCTGACAAATATTCTACTAAAATTATGAGGCATGTCGGCTTAGGAAGGAGGTTTGATACCACTTTCTATTTTCTTTAACCCTTAAACTTGAAACAATATATAGATATATATAGATATATAACTATATAGATATAGATGTATATATAGATATAGATATAGCCTAATGGTTAAGAACAAGTATTTCCTCCTAAGGTCACATTTTCAAATCAGAGTTAGGGTGTGTATACCTCTGTAGACTGACCGTGACATATATATATATATATATATATATATATATATATATAATAATAACAATAATAATAAATAGGTTTTGTAAAACCATATACACAAGATAGTGAGATAAAATATGTAGATTAAACCCTTGTATTAATGATATCTAGAAGAAAGAAAGCAATGTTCACTACAAAAATTCCTTAGCCTTCTATCTCTTTAAATAAATACTCAAATAGAGAAACCCTAATTACATGTTGTCCCATATTTAATGATTACCAACTACCTAGTGTGCCTTATTTAATAAAGAGGATCATTTTAGATTAAACAACTATCCATTTCTATCTAATTGTACCTATTCAAAGAATATGGATGCATACATTAATTAACTAACTCATAGGTCTAAAGTAGGAGGAGTAGTGTATGACCCCTAACACTAAACCACCACTACCTTAGTGTGAAGAAAATACTATGTCATTGATTTGAGTATAATCCAACAATTGAGATCACTATAGAAAGCTAAACAATTTTAATTTCTCCCACATGAAATATGTATATGATCCAATATGTGTGAGTTTGTGATTAAGGGGTTTTGTGTCAGTTGCTTTATTATATGTATATGATCCATATGTGTGAGTTTTTCCATGTGGTTAAGGGGGTTTTGTGTCAATTGCACCTTTCAACACCTGCAAATTAGGTAATGTCACATGTCACTTCCTTCAAAACATCCAAACCACAACCATGCTATGACTTGGATTTAACATGAGGTCTTTGGCACTTCCATCATATTCATTTTCTATCCAATTAGGACCCTACCTCTAATTCCACATTTGGATTAGTGGGACAGAGGGTGATCATACCAATACCCAACGGTTATTCAAAACATTGATGTAACAAGGCTAGAATTCTCCACTACATAGAATAAAAATCTTATTTATCTTCAAATAATGAGTTTACTCTTCCATAGTTAAAAAATAAAATATAGTTTTCATCTATGACTTTCTTACTTGATCAAAGCTATGATACCACATTGTGGAATCTCAATCCATGAGACAAGAAGCTATGATTAGATCATTAAATTCTCAACCCTCAAGAGATTATCTCACCATAATAACACAAATGAAGTCTTCGATGAAGGCCCAAAATTCATTTAAATGCATGTATAAGGTGCAGTAACAAAAATGCAACAAAATTACCTCTCTATTTCTTCTTCAAATTTCTAGTTAATAACAATGAATGTAAAACAAAACATGAGAGAGTTGGAAATCTTTGAATGCTAGAACCATGGGAATGAATTGACATGAAGATATGATTCTTAGTTTGAGCCAAAATATGTTCCTTTTAAAAAAGTATACTAATAAATAAATTTGATAAAATTAAATTATTTGAAATAATTTTTTTTTTTCTAAAACATGTTTTAGTGTGCAATAAATTTTTATATTAATTTTTTCAAAGTAACTAATTAAATTTATATTAAATGTTTTCCCTATAGGGATGTTGTGAATTGAGAAAATAATATATTTTTATGGTATGAATAAACAATATTTAATGCATGTTAAATTTTAAAGGTTAAAATTTAACCAATAATTTGTTTTTCATAGAAGTTTTTTGAAAATTTATTTTTTGTTAATTTTCATCTTTTTCTAAAATTATTTTCCCAAATTTTACAGTAAATAAATTATTTTTATCCAGAAGAAATAATTCAAATTTACTCATAGTAATTTCTCAAAATTTTTCGATTTTTTTACAAGAACAGAACAAAACATTTTACATTTTATATTAAGGAGACCGAAGATTAATCCAAATTTCTGTATTTTAATATAAATGTTTATCGTTAAAATCATACCTTTTTTAAATTTTAAATTTTAATATGATTTATGAATGGACATAACTGACTTCCTTTTTGGGTTTGAAATTAGGCGGTTAGTAACACCGACCTCTCCCTGCCATTAAGGAAGGTAAGAGACTAGAATAAGGTAAAAACTCTCTAACATCCGCTAATAATTGGTTCTCCGTAAGACCAGGGCTCAGGTCAGACTTTCACGGACGGACGGAATGCGGATCTTCCGGTCATTATATATTTAACTCCACTTATTTCATCTCGCCTCGTTCATCACGTTTGCAGCTTTAGGTCTGGTAAACCCGTTTGCACCTTTAGGTTTGTAAACCTTTGGGCAAATTTATCAGTGTGTTTGAAGTGCTCTAATGGAGGTTCTTCCTAACGATCTCATTCGAGAGTGCTTGCTAAGAGTGCCTTACAGATCACATGATGAATTGAAAGCTGTGTGCAGAAGCTGGGAGGCTATGTGAGCAGCCCTAAGTTCTATGAAGACAGAAAGATATCTGGAACGAGCGAGCAACGAGCAGCTCTTTATTGCTATATGCATTTTATTTTTGGTTTGTTTTTGTTTTGTTTGTTTTATCATAACTTATAGTAAGGTTATTTAGATTTGGGATTCGATATGTAATTTTGTTCAATTAGATATGTTTTGGATGCTTGTTTTCTTTCCATACATATTTTGTTGTTTGTTGTAGGAGTTGTTTGTTTCTTCATAGTTAGAA
Source organism: Picea sitchensis (assembly GCA_010110895.2). Taxonomy (NCBI): domain Eukaryota; kingdom Viridiplantae; phylum Streptophyta; class Pinopsida; order Pinales; family Pinaceae; genus Picea; species Picea sitchensis. The sequence continues at coordinate 2,104 of SNQJ01S0165602.1, read as the reverse complement.
CATAATTTGTGTTCCATATTGGATAGTATTTAATGGTGGTGCAAAGCCATCCATATACAATGCCCCAAAATAAATTTACTACATGTTTTATTGTTTTATTGTTTTATTTTGTGTTCATTATTTATATAGAAATGGCTATTAATTATTCATCTTATTTTTTTATTGTTTATTTATTATTCATTATTTATATAGAAATGGTTATTGATTATTTTTTAAATTTGACCAAAATGGCATAATGAATGAATAGTGATTGGTAAGGTTATGGTATAGCATATATGCTGACATTAATGGACGAGTATTGACTCAATGGCATAGTGAATGAATATTGATTGGTAAGGTTATGGTAAAGCAAGTATTGACCCAATGACATAGTGAATGGATATTGATTGGTAAGGTTAGGGTATAGCATGTACCACATTAATGGATGAGTGTATTATTTAAGTGGGTTCCATGTTTCACTTTGTTGTTCAAAAGCCTCAGTAGTGTATTTGGTGAATTTATTTTGGAGTAAGACATAATAGACCATTATGATGAAGAACTCTCAAATGCATCCATGTTAATGAATTTATTTTGGAGTAAGACATAGTAGACCATTATGATGAAGAACCTCTTGGTGTCAATATTCTATTTCAATTCTTTCAACTGATATCACAACAACAGAATCAATGGTATACAAACAACACTAGTCTTAGTAACACAAAACTTGTGATGGGCAATTCAAGAAAGCCTAGAAGGATAGAGATGTACAGAGAGGGTGTTACCTTATGTAATAAATAGATCATCCCCTCATCTATAAAAGAGTGCCACCAATGTGAACAAATAGCCCATGAGGCTCAGATGGAGTGTTCCAAAGAGCAAGAAGCCCCCTCACCTGACCAAAAAAGTATTAATAAATAGATCATCCCCTCATCTACAAAAGAGTTCCACCAATGTGAACAAGAGTAGCCCATGAAGCTGGGATGGGTGTTCCAAAGTCAGAAGCCCCCCTCATAAAAGTATGAAGAGGTGAATCAATCTTTTTTTAAATGGTGAAAGCAGAATTATTATAGTGTTATCATTTTTAGAGATGAAAATACTGTTTTGTTTATACTGCCTCAATTTTAGTTTGAATTAATTTAGAAATTTAACTAGATGGTTGAGAATTAATAAAAAATTTGGAAGTGTCATAAATTTGGAGCTTATGTGTCCTCAATAAGTTGGCAAAAGTGTAGGATGGTGGTCAAAATTTTCATCATTCTATTATTATTACTTTATTTGTTTAAAATGTATTTTTTCTATTACTTAGATATGTGTACATTTATTGGAAATTACAAGAACTAATGGTCTTTTAATTACAGATATGGCCATAATTAATGGCTTCTTTTAATGATATATGTGTTTTTAATGGCTATGATTTGGAGTTTATGTGTCCTCAATAAGTTGGCAAAAGTGTAGGATGGTGGTCAAAATTTTCATCATTCTATTATTATTACTTTATTTGTTTAAAATGTATTTTTTCTATTACTTAGATATGTGTACATTTATTGGAAATTACAAGAACTAATGGTCTTTTAATTACAGATATGGCCATAATTAATGGCCTTTTAATTGCAGATATGTTTTTAATGGCTATGATTTCCATTGATTTATTTAGAGTTTGTTTGTTTTCTTGTTTTCTTATGTTTTCTTTTATAAATTCATGGTTCTATAACCACATCTAAGTATTTAATAGTGGTTGTTTTAAAAACCACCATCCATCTCCCCAACCCAAAAAAATTAAATCTACCCTATGTTCTTTTTTATTGATTATTCATCATTTATTGTTTTATTGATTATTCATCATTTATTTTTTATTTATTATTTTATTGATTATTCATGATTTATAGTTTTATTTATTGTTTTATGGATTATCTATAGAAATGGTTACTGATTAATAAACTTAATTAGGTGGGAATTTTGTGTGGCTAAATTTGACCAAAATAACATAGTGAATGAATAGTGACTCGTAAGGTTAGGGTATAGCATATATGCTCGACATTAATGAATGAGTATTGATCCCAACTAAATCAGGTTACCTTCATGTTCAAAAACCCTCAAATTGACCCATGTTAATGGATTTATTTTG
>SNQJ01S0165601.1:4166-18731 GCA_010110895.2 Picea sitchensis | reverse complement strand
CAAACATCACATTGTGACGAACATAGCCATGTCGTCGCTTTGAGAAGAACATAACCATGCTGTCGTAGTGTGATGAACATAGCCTTATACGATGAACATACAATGTGACAAAGATAACCATATTGTTTCAATGTGACGAACATAACTATGGTTGACCATGGTTGGTTGTGGTTGACCATAGTTTACAATAGTTAACCATGTTTGACAGTTGTTGTCCATAGCTGACCATGGCTAGCCATAACCATATTGTCGCAATGTGACAAACATTAGTTCATCGTCACAACGTGATGCACATAACCATATTTCCACAATTTGATAAACATAGCCTCATTGTCGCAATGAGATGAACATATGCTCATTATTCCAATGTGATGCAAATATCGCAATATCCTTGTCGTTGTCAATATGTGACAAAAAGTATCCCTTCATCGTCAAAATGTGAAAAACAATATCTCGACGTCGCAATGTGATGAACATAGCCCCGTTGTCATCAATATGTGACAAATAATAGTCTGTTATTGTAATGTGATGAACATAGCCCTGTCATCACAATGCGATGCAAATATCATGTCATCATAATGTGATGAAAATATCATGTCGTCGCAATGTGATGAACTTAGCCCCTTCATCGAAAACTCGCGAAAATAACCATATTGTTGCAATGTGATAAACACAGCCTCATCGTTATAATGTCAAGAACATAGCCTCATTGCCGCAATGTGACACAAATATCAAGTTGTCGTAATCCAACAAACAATTTCAAATGTCACTACTTGAATGTCATCCTTATTCTTGGTCAACCATGTTCATGGTCACTTATGGAAAACAACTGTGAAACATGGTTATCCATTGTTAACCATGGTAAACTGACGCAGATGCACCCTTTTCCTCAGCAAAGGCCTCTGCGCTGACCTCCCGGTCTTAAGGATCGTTCTAATTTTTCCCTCGAGCGAGAGTGGATCCTTCGATTCTCCTCTGGAATCTCCTTTTAAATTGACCCATAGATCTTTTTTTCTCCTCGCAGCCTCTAGGCCGATCATTGTTCTCTTTACAACAAGGAAATGGAATTTCGTGTTTCGGGGTTTCGAAATCCCGATGTCACAACTCTTTGCCTTTTGTTTCCTGATTTCCCAATCTCTGATATCCCGTGATGCTTCACTTCCGCTAGTCCCCTGGGCTAGACTTTTGGGTCCATATGACCTCCTTTTATATGACCGCAGTCTTATCTGCTTTCGGGATTATAGGCTTTCCCGATATGCTTTCACTAGGAATCCCCTTCCGCCTTAAACACTATCAATGACCATGATCGTCTACTAAATCAATGGCTCTGGAACTCCCTCGGGACTTCGGGGTTTCAAATGCCGAAATGAAATTGTCCTCGATCCTTCCGATCTCTAGAATCCCGATCTCCCGATATAACTTCCTTTTCGAGAATTTCCCCGAAAGTCGAGATTGTTGCCACGTGTCCTCAAGGATGGACGGTCCTCGTTACTTCACAATTCCGGGAAAAAAAATGCCTTGGGTTCTTTCCCACAGGACTCCCAAAATTCTGATTCCCGACCTCCCATTATGACAATATGACGTCAGTTGGGTCCCATAACGGAGCTTTCCTCCTTATCAAGATTTTGGACTTCGCAGTTCCAAAATGAAAGTGTTTCTTGTCTTCAGGATCCACGAAATGTCGAACCTCGACTTCTTGGATTTTTGACACGTGTCCCAAATGGATGGACGGTTCATATCAAACCTCGGACTTCACCACCTGCAAAGTCAAAAAACTCACTTATGTGAGTCCCAATGCCCGAATCTTCGAATTTGATGATCACGCGGCACATGTCCTTCCTGAGATCCACGGCTGAAATCCTTTTGCTATTTCGGGACTCAAAAGGTATTGAACTCTTGGTCTCTAGACTTTCGATATGTCGATGGCTCTCGATTCCTACCACGTGTCCCAACAGATGGACGGCTCTAATTTGTTTCAGGGTTTTCACTATGGATTTACCCGATCTCTTGTCCACGGGACTTCCGATATCCCAAACTCCGACGCCTCGATATCTTGACACCTTTCGGGACCTTCGCTCGGCTTGAGAGGGTTTAAACCCCGTGCAACTCCTATTAGATCGGACGACTGACGGGAATCTATGTGAAGATCCAAAGGTTCACAATCTCCTGAGCTTGAAACTCTGGACACAGTCGTAACCTCCTCGCTTCTTTGTCAGATCAGACGGCTGACGGGATTTTACTAATTCTCTATAGAGAATTCTGACCATCTGTTTCTTCCCCCTGATTATTTCTTCAAAGTGAACCAAGGATTATCTCCCGGACTTATCCACTTGTAGCACAAACTTATGATGCCTTCTATTCACTCAAATGCACCAACTTCTTGTACTGCCTTCAATGGTTTCAAAGGCTTTATCCTTCCTAATCTCTCTCACAACTTCGAGTCTTAAAGAATACCCTTGCGCACACTCCTTGCGGAAACCTCCAAACACTTGAAGTGTTGAATGCTCTTCGACCTTGTGCACGCTCTACAGCAACGGTCTCTCAATACTTTGCTCAGGTTCGAAACTCTGAGATTTTCCTCGGCCTGCACACTCCTTGCACGGCTCCTGTGCCTGACTGCACCTCTATGTGAATATGAGAACAAACGCTATCTGTCCTAAGATTTCAGAGACAAATCTCTGAATCTTTTGTCAATGCACTCCTTGTGGACAATTCAACTACACTCCTTGCAGGAACTCTTACTTAGATAGAGAAACAATTGAAACTCATTTCATTTCCCTTTCCTCTCATATTTCAAATATTCAACAAGAAATCATTCATACATAGCATAAAAGCAATTTCATGACAGAAAGAGTAAAACATTCATGAGCATAACATTTAAAGATGCATACACAGAGAATATATGAACACCATGAATCTGAATCACAGTTTCTTTGTATTAATTCAGAACTTCTGTACATGGAGTCTGTTACACAACTCTATGATTCTCTTCTATGCTCTCTTCTTCATGCTAATGTTACAATACACAATGAGGGTGTCTATATCCATTTTGCCTCCACTCCTAAAACTATCTCATCAGAGAATTCAAAGCTACCTACTAACATAAATTCTTTCTACCTACTATGGACAAGAGCAGATCGCTGAAGGTCCTTTACAATATATAAGTACGCCTCTCCTTAACTATCACATTTAAGTTTGGCGCATCCAATCTTCAAAAGTTTTAAACAATGTGTTGCGCTTGTCCCACGGTCGCTTGACGTTGACGATGCTCTTGCATCATACTCCCTCGCTTGAAATAATTTCATGGGCTCCTATCCATGAGCTCTCACACAGTTTGTCCATGCTTCTGAATCACTGCTTCATTCTCCCAGCTGGCATCTTCAACTGGATGTCCTTTCCATTTGACCAAGTATTCAAAGTATTCCCTTCGTCTGGTCTTCTTGCTGACCCTTTTGTCCAGTATGCGCTCCATCTGTGGCTTCTCTGCTACTGGCATCTACTTTTTCCACTGAACCTCTGACTATTCATCATTTTTTCCTGCTTCCTTAGATTTGTATGGTGATGTAGGAGCATCGACAACATCAAGCGAGCCAGTGAAAAAGCAGAAGACAGCTGGATAAGAGCCAACGCAGATTTTGAAATTTCCTTGAAGTTGATGCGCAATCTTAAATGAAGTCATTAAGAGAAGCGCACTTGTATAATGTAAACGAACCTTGAGCGATTTTCTCTTGTCCTTAGTAGGTAGGAGGCATTTATAGTAGTTAATGCAGGTAGATAGAATTTAATTCTAGATTAGACAGTTCTAGAGCACAAGAGGGAAACATGATATAGACACCCTCATTGTGTATTGTAACATTATTGAAGAGCATAGAGGAGAAGCAGAGGGCTGTGTAAGAACACCCATGTACAAATATTTGGATTAATAGAAAGAGATTGATTCAAACTCATGGTGTCGTGTTTGTTCTCTGTGTATGTATGTTGAATGTTATGCTCATGAATGTTTACTTCCTGTTATACATTTGCTTTATATGTTGTGTATATGATTTCATGTTTGAGTTTGAAGTTTGAAAGGAGGTAGGAATGAGTTTCAATTGTTTCTCTTTCTGAGCCAGAGTTCCTGCAAGGAGTGCATTTTAAGTGTCCGCAAGGAGTGCATTGACGAAGGGCTTAGATAGTTTAACTTTTGTTCTCACTCACCCAGAAGTGCAGTTGGGCACAGGAGGAGCCGTGCAAGGAGTGCGCAGGCAAAGCGAAGTCTCAGGATTGTGAAGCTGAGTGAAGCGTCAGGAGATTTCTACTGCAGGGAGTGCGCAGGGTCGAAGTTTTCAACACTTGGAAGTGTTTGAAGGTTGCCACAAGGAGTGCGCGCAAGATTCTTTTTTTAGACTAGACGCAGAGTTGTGGGAAAAGCTCAGGAGGTATAGGACCCTCGAGTAATTGCCAAAAAAGGTTGCACAGGAAGTTCGTGCTGTGGAGTGTTTAGCAGGCGTTGAAAGTTTGCACCGCAGGAGGATGAGTCCCGTGGAGAGAAGCACTTTGGTTAGTTGTGCCGAGATTCTTAGAGGAGGGAACGGACGGTCGGAATTCTCTGAGGAGAATTCGCAAAATACCGTGAGCCGTTAGATCTCGTGGAGAAGAAGGGGAGATATGGCAAGTATTCCCAAAATATTCAAAGCTCAGGAGGGGCAGGACCGTAGATCTAAGCCATAAGGAGACATTGTATTTTCACGAGAATACATGCATCGGGTTTTTGGGGGTGGAAGTCCTGTAAACAGTGTAACAGGAAACACGAAATCATGAGACGCGATATCCCGAAAGTCAAAGGATCGTGTGGGCCACGGAGGGGTCAACGAGCGGATAGGTGGCATACCATTTCGGAGTTTCATGGAGTGAAACCCCAAACTTTTTGCATTAGGTTTCGCGATATTGCAAATTCTGAAATGCCGATGGAGTAAAGAACCATTGAAAAGTCAGACTCGCGTGTGTGTCGGAGTTTCGACTAATCGGGATTCGGGAGTAGGGGAAGCAAGCCACTCGACATCGCGATCGCCAAAATCGTGATAGGGAAAATCCCGAAAGGGTAACGAAAAGGTCAGTGTTGACTTGTATCGGGTTTTGGGGATTCGAGAGACCATCGCTCGACCTCAGGATTCACGAAGTAGCAAAATCCGATCTCCCAAGTGTAAAGGGGCGATCCTACGAGAATTGTTGTGGGTGTAGATTTCCCAATAGGGAAATAGAAGAATGACTTAGAGTTCTTCGGGTCAGTAGAGAAGAAAATATCATGTACTGACGTGGACCTTTCGACCTGTGGGTTGTGGAGGGAGCGTGCATCGGTGTCAAGTGGTATCAGAGCACAGAAAGGTTCTTTTCTTTCTGTATAAAAGAAATAAGAGGAGGGTCCACCATGACACCGAGGAGAAGAGATAGACAGTCACCCGATCCAGAGGATAGGGAAATGTCGCGAAGAAGAGGCAGGCAGATGATAGATCCAACTATGGAGAGAGGGATGCATTATCTACGAGCTAGAATAGAAGACATGGAGACAACACAAAGGCATACAGTCAGTGTTGGGGATCTTAGTGATTCCAAAAGTGAGATTGAGGTTGAACATGAAGAAGAATTTGCAGCTGAAGATGCATCAAACAAACGTTTGATCAGAGCTATTGCAAGGATGGGTGCAAGGGCGAAGATGGGCATTCCAGTTTATGAGGGAAACTTGGATGCAGAGGAGCTTCTAGACTAGATTAGAGCTCTATACACATACTTTGACTATGAAGATGTTGAAGAGGACAAGAAGGTCAAGCATGCTATCACAAGATTGAAGGGACATACAACATTGTGGTGGGATGAACTACAAGCTGACAGATGCTGCAAGGGCAAGCAAAAGATCAAAAGCTGGGACAGAATGATTGCGAACATGAAGGCGAAATTCATCCCCAGGGACTATCAAATTACTCTATTCAGGAGGATGCAGAACCTAAGACAGAAGTTGATGACAGTGAAAGAATACACTGAGGAATTCTATAAGCTGAACATCAGGGTAGGTCATCGGGAGAGCAATGATGAAAAAGTTGCTAGATATCTGAATGGTCTGAGATATGACATTCAGGATGAGATGAGCATGGTAACCATCCGAACGGTGGAAGATTCTTATTAGATGGCTCTAAAAGTAGAAGAGAAGCTGAGCCGAAATAAAAGTCAGAGAGGCCAAGGTAGAAGTCATCCCAGAGGCAAATAAGTTTCCCAGGATAAGTATCAAAAGCCCAAGGAAGACTGGAAGAAACCTTAGACTTGAATTGAGAGAGGTGGAAGTTCGCAGAGAGGAAAGCATACTGAGAAGAGAGGAGATTATGCCGATAACAATACTTTTCCTCGTACTAGAGGTAGAGGAAGAGGAAGAGGTGGAGTCATTACATGCTTCACGTGTGGAAAGAATGGGAACAAGTCTTACGAGTGTCCAGATAAAAAGAAGGAAATTGGAGAAACTCACATCGCCGAAGCACAGAGGTGGGATGTTGAGGCAGAAGACGTTGAAGGTGGAAGATTACTGATGATGTGAAAAGCTCTTTTGACACCGGAGAAAGAGGTGGAGAGTTCAGTCCAAAGGACCAGACTTTTTAGGACTGCTTACAAAACCAAGGATAGGGTATGCAAGGTCATTGTAGACAGTGGTAGCACGGATAATATCGTTTCTACAGAGATGGTAGAGAGGCTGGAGCTGGAGACGATCGATCATCCAAACCCATACAAAATTGTGTGGCTACAAAAAGGACATCACGTAACTGTCACTAAACAATGTTTAGTTGAATTTAAGATAGGAGGATATAATGATAAGATATTATGTGATGTTATTCCCATGGAAGTTTGTCATCTATTGCTGGGTAGACCATGGCAATATGATAGGAATGTGATACATGATGGGAGAATGAACACATACACCCTGGAGAAGAATGGGAGGACACACATGTTGCTTCCAATCAAGGATAAGGAGGTGAAACCGGAAGTAAGCAACACAGTTCTTCTCATGAGTGGGAAGGAACTTCTTACAGAGATAAAGAAGAAGGAGGATCCGCAATTATTTATGGTCAGGAAACCAAAGATTGTTTTGACTAGCACAAGAATGGATGATTTACCAGAAGAGATTCAGGAACTGCTGGAAGAGTTCCCTGATATAGTACTGGATGAATTACCTCATTCATTTCCACCGATTAGAAGTGTGAGCCACCATATTGATCTCATACCAGGAGCCAGTTTTCCAAATAAAGCCGCATACAGATTAACGTCGCATGAGAATGAAGAGGTTAAAAGACAAGTCTAGGAGTTGGTGGACAAAGGTTTGGTCAGGGAAAGCTTGAGTCTGTGTGTTGTTCCAATAGTACTTAGTCCGAAGAAAGACGGAGGCTGGAGGATGTGTATTGACTCAAGGGCAATTAACAAGATAACTATCAGTTACATATTTCCATTGCCAAGGATGGATGATCTGATGGATTTCTTGAGTGGAGCAAATTATTTTTCAAAGATTGATTTGAAAAGCCGTTATCATCAAATTTGCATGAGAGAAGGTGATGAATGGAAGACAACATTCAAAACAAATGAAGGTTTGTATGAATGTCTTTTTATGCCGTTTGTCTTAACAAATGCGCAAAGTACCTTCATTAGGTTGATGAACGAAGTCCTGAAGGAGTTCATCGGAAAATTTGTTATTGTGTATTTAGATGACATACTGATTTACAGTAAAATAGTGGCAGAGCATCTGAAGCATTTGGCTACAGTGATGCAAAGACTACAATAGGAGAAGTTGTTGATAAACATGAAGAAATCCTCATTCATGAAGACAGAGCTCATTTACTTGGGATTTGTTATTTCTACAGATGAGTTAAGGATGGATCCAGATAAGGTGGAGTTAATCAAGAATTGGCCATCACCAAAGAATATCTTTGAGGTGAGAATTTTTCATGGATTGGCTAGTTTCTACTGAAAGTTCATCAAGAATTTCAGTGGAATTAGTGCAGCAATGATGGATACAGTGAAGAAAAGACATAAATCTTTTCACTGGACAGAAGAGGATGAAAAGAGTTTTAACCTATTGAAGAGAAAGATTACGGAACAACCAGTTTTGGTGTTGTTGGATTTCCGAAAGACATTTCAAGTAAAATGCGATGCAAGTGGATTCGCAATAGGGGCAGTCTTGAGTCAAGAAAACAGGCCGATAGCATATTTCAGCGAGAAGCTGAATGAAGTGAAAGTGAAATACTCCACATATGATAAGGAATTTTATGCTATCATACAGGCATTAAAGAAATGGAGACATTACTTGATCCCAAAAGATTTTGTCTTATACAGTGATAATCCTACATTACAGTTTGTGACTCAACAGGAGAAGTTGAATTAGAGACATGTCAAATGGGTTGAGTATATGCAGAATTTCACTTTTGTGATTAAACATATTTCTGGTACTGCTAACAAAGTTGTTGATGCTTTGAGCAGGAAGTGTTTTTTGTTGCAGGAGTTTCAAGTCAAAACGTTAGGTTTTGATGATCTTAAGGACATGTACGCAGATGATCAGGATTTTAAAGAAGCGTATGAATCATCTGAGAATCCAGTTCTCAGAGATAGAAGCCAATGGACCGAATACATGATCCAGGAACGATTGTTGTTCAAGGGAAATCAGTTGTGTATTCTGAAATGCTCCATGAGGGAGAATATGCTAAAGGAGAAACACAGTGGAGGATTGGCAGGGCACTTTGGTCACGAAAAAACGTTTGCGAAGATGAATGAGTCATATTTTTGGCCGGGAATGTGATCAGACATCAAGAGATTAGTGGATAGATGTATAATTTCCCATCATTCGAAGGGGAGGAGACAGAATGCGGGATTCTATCAACCATTTCCCATACCAGAAAGGTCGTGGGATGCAATTAGCATGGATTTTGTATTAGGGTTGCCAAGAACACAAAGAGGTTTTGATTCAATCTTTGTGGTGGTGGATAGATTTTCCAAGATGGCACACTTCATTCCATGTCAGAAAACCAGTGACGCAACTCACATTCCGAACCTGTTTTTCAAAGAGGTCATTCGACTTCATGGTTTGCCAAGAAGTATAATTTCGGATCGAGATACGAAGTTCATAGGGAATTTTTGGAGGACCTTATGGAAGAAGCTTGGAACTAACTTATTGTTTAGTTCAGCGTATCATCCTCAGACAGATGGACAGATAGAAGTGGTGAACAGAAGTCTGGGAGACTTGCTGAGAAGCCTGGTGACAGAGCACCACAGCCAGTGGGACAACATATTGCCGCAGGCAGAATTTTCGTATAATGACTTAGTAAACAGAAGCACAGAGAAAAGTCCATTTTAGGTTGTTTATGGCATGCAGCCGAGAGGAATTTCTAAACTGACAGATTCAGAACAGACTGCGACTAGGAGTGCTAGTGCAGAAGATTTCGCAGAGGCGATGAAAGAACTTCACAACAAGGTGAAGGAGAGACTGTAGAGTTCAAGTCAGGAGTACAAGCGTAGAGCAAATCAACACAGAAGACAACTTCAGTTTGAGGTTGGTGACTTGATTTTGGCAGATTTGAGAAAGGAAAGGTTCCCGAGAGGAACATACAATAAGCTGAAGATGAAGAAAATCAGGCCATGTAGGGTCTTGAAGAAATTTGGGGCGAACTCTTACGAGATTGAATTACTCGATGGGATCGGAATTTCTCCGATATTCAATATCTCATATTTGTACCCATATAAGGCTGAGGAAGAAGGAGCAGAAAATGAGCAGCCAGTGATCCAGTGGACGAAATAGATGCCAGTTGTAGAGAAGCCACAGATGGAGCGAATACTGGATAGAGGAGTTGGTAAGAAGACTAGGAGGAAAGAATACTTTGAGTATTTGGTCAAATGGAAGGGCCATCCAGTTGAAGATGCCAGCTGGGAGAATGAAGTAGAGATACAGAAGCATGGAAAGACCATGCGTGAGCTCATGGACAGGAGCCCATGAAAATTTTCAAGCGAGGGAGTATGATGCAGGAGCATTGACAACATCAAGTGAGCCAACGTGAAATCAGAAGACAGTTGGACAAGCGCCAACGCAGATTTTGAAAATTCCTTGAAGTTGATGCACAATCTTAAATGAAGTCATTAAGAGAAGTGCACTTGTATAATGTAAACGGACCTTGAGCGATTTGATCTCGTCCTTAGTAGGTAGGAGGCATTTATAGTAGTTAATGTAGGTAGATAGAATTTAATTCTAGAATAGACAGTTCTAGAGCGCAAGAGGGAAACAGAATATAGACACCCTCATTGTGTATTGTAACATTATTGAAGAGCATAGAGGAGAAGCATAGAGTTTTGTAAGAACACTCATGTACAGATATTTGGATTAATAGAAAGAGATTGATTCAAACTCATGGTATCATGTTTGTTCTCTGTGTATGTATGTTGAATGTTATGCTCATGAATGTTTGCTTCTTGTTATACATTTTCTTTATATGTTGTGTATATGATTTCATGTTTGAGTTTGAAGTCTGAAAGGAAGTAGGAATGAGTTTCAATTGTTTCTCTATCTGAGCTAGAGTTCTTGCAAGGAGTGCAGTTGAAGTGTCTGCAAGGAGTGCATTGACGAAGGGCTCAGATAGTTTAAATTTTGTTCTCACTCATCCAGAAGTGCAGTTGGGCACAGGAGGAGTCGTGCAAGGAGTGCGCAGGCCAAGCAAAGTTTCAGGATTGTGAACCTGAGTGAAGCATCAGGATATTTCTGCTGCAGGGAGTGTGCAGGGTCAAAGTTTTCAACACTTGGAAGTGTTTGGAGGTTTCCGCAAGGAGTGCGCGCAAGATTATTTTTTTAGACTCGACGCAGAGTCGTGGGAAAAGCTCAAGAGGTATAGGACCCTCGAGTAATTGCCAAAAAAGGTTGCACAGGAAGTTTGTGATGTGGAGTGTTTAGCAGGCGTTGTAAGTTTGTGCCGCAGGAGGACGAGTCCCGTGGAGAGAATCACTTTGGTTAGTTGTGTAGAGATTCTCAGAGGAGTGAACGGACGGTCAGAATTCTCTGAGGAGAATTCACGAAATACTGTGAGCCGTTAGATCTCGTGGAGAAGAAAGGGAGATATGGCGAGTATTCCGAAAATATTCAAAGCTCAGGAGGGGCAGGACTGTAGATCTGAGCCATAAGGAGCCAATGGATTTTCACGAGAATACATGCATCAGGTTTTCGAGGGTGGAAGTCCCGTAAACAGTGTAACAGGAATCGTGAAATCACGAGACGCGATATCCCGAAAGTCAAAGGATCGTGTGGGCCACGGAGGGGTCAACGAGCAGATAGGTGGCATACCATTTCAGAGTTTCATGGAGTGAAACCCCGAACTCTTTGCATTAGGATTCGCGATATTGCGAAGTTCGAAATTTCGATGGAGTAAAGAACCGTTTAAAATTCAGACTCGCGCGTGTGTCGGAGTTTCGACTAATCGGGATTCGGGAGTCGGGGAAGCAAGCCACTTGACATCGCGATCGCCGAAATCGCGATAGGGAAAATCTCAAAAGGGTAACGAAAAGGTCAGCGTTGACTTGTATCGGGTTTCGGGGATTCGAGAGACCATCGCTCGAACTCAGGATTCACGAAGTAGAGAAATACGATCTCCCAAGTGTAAAGGGGGGATCCCGCGAGAATTGTTGTGGGTGCAGATTTCCCGATAGGGAAATAGAAGAACGGCTTAGAGTTCTTCGGGCCAGNTTCCAACCTGCGAGTTGTGGAGGGAGCGTGCATCAGCGTCATATGGGTACAAATATGAGACATTGAATATCGGAGAAATTCTGATCCCATCGGGTAATTCAATCTCATAATCATTTGTCCCAAAAAATTTCAAGATCTTACATGGTCTGATCTTCTTCATCTTCAGTTTATTATATATTCCTCTCGGGAACCTCTCCTTTCTCAGGTGTGCCAAAATAAAATCACCAACTTCAAATTGAGGTTGTCTCCTGTGTTGATCTGCTCTTTGCTTATACTCCTAGCTTGAATTCTGTAACCGCTCCTTCACCTGGCTGTGAAGTTCCTTCATTGCCTCTGCAAAATATTTTGCACTAGCACTCCTAGTTTCAATTTGTTCTGAATATCTCAATTCAGAAATTCCCCTCGGTTGTATGCCATAGACAATCTGAAATGGACTCTGCCCTATACTTATGTTGATTGAATCATTATAAGCAAACTCCACCTGTGGTAATATGTTGTCCCATTGACTGTGGTGTTCTATCACCAGGCTCCTCAGCAAGTCTCCTAAACACTTGTTTACGACTTTTGTCTGTCCATTCGTCTGAGGATGATAAGTTGAACTGAATGATAAATTTGTTCCCAACTTCTTCCATAAGGTTCTCTAGAAGTGTCCCATGAATTTAGTGTCTCGATCCAAAACTATGCTCCTTGGTAAGCCGTGAAGTCGAATGACTTCTTTGAAAAATAGATTCGCAATGTGAGTTGCATCACTGGTTTTCTGACATGGAATAAAGTGTGCCATTTTGGAAAATCTATCCACCACCACAAATATTGAGTCAAATCCTCTTTTTGTTCTTGGCAAACCCAATATAAAATCCATGTTGATTTCATCCCACGACCTCTCAGGTATGGCCAATGGTTGATAAAATCCTGCATTCTGTCTCTTTCCTTTCAAATGCTAACAAATTTTGCATCTGCCCACAAATATTTTGATGTCTGCTCGCATTGCCGGCCAAAAATATGACTCATTCAGCTTTGCGAACATTTTTTCGTGACCAAAGTGTCCTGCTAATCCTCCACTGTGTTTCTCCTTCAGCAGGTTCTCCCTCATGGAGAATTTTGGAATACAAAGTTGATTACCTTTAAACAGTAATCCTTCTTGGATCATGTATTCTGTCCATTGGATTCTATCTCTGAGAATTGGATTCTCAGTTGCTTCATACACCTCTTTAAAATATGGATCATCTTTGTACATGTCCTTGAGGTCATCAAAACCCAGTGTTTTGACTTTGAACTCCTGCAACAACAAACATTTCCTGCTCAAAGCATCAACAACTTTGTTAGCAGTTCTAGAAATATGTTTAATCACAAAAGTGAATTTTTTCATATATTCAACCCATTTAACATGTCTCTGATTCAACTTTTCCTATTGAGTCACAAACTACAGTGCATGATTGTCACTATATAAGACAATCTCTTTGGGAATCAATTAGTGTCTCCACTTCTTCAACGCCTGGATGATAGCATAGAACTCCTTGTCATATATGGAGTACTTCACCTTTTCTCCATTTAGCTTCTCATTGAAGTATGCTATTGGCTTGTATTCTTGAATCAAGACTTCCCCTATTGCAAATCCACTTGCATCGCATTTCACTTGAAATGTCTTTTGGAAATCCGACAACACCAAAATTGGTTGTTCCGTAATCTTCCTCTTCAACAGATTAAAACTCTTCTCAACCTCTTCTGTCCAGTGAAAAGATTTATGTCTTTTCTTCACTGTGTCCATCATTGGTGCACTAATTCCACAGAAATTCCTGATGAACTTCTGGTAGAAACTAGCCAATCCGTGAAAAAATATCACCTCAAATATGTTCTTCGGTGATGGCCAATTTTTTATCACTTCCACTTTATCTGGATCCATCCTTAATTTGTCTGTAGAAATAACAAATCCCAAATAAATGAGCGTTGTCTTCATGAATGAAGATTTTCTCATGTTTATCAGTAGATTCTCTTGTTGTAATCTCTTCATTACTGTAGCCAAGTGTTTCATATGCTCTGCCTTGGTTTAACTGAAAATCAATATGTCATCCAGATACACAATGAAAAATTTCTCGATGAATTCTTTCAGGACTTTGTTCATAAACCTCATAAAGGTACTTGGCGCATTTGTTAAGCCAAACGGCATAACAAGCCATTCATACAACCCTTCGTTAGTCTTGAAGGTTGTTTTCCATTCATCACCTTCCCTCATGCAGATTTGATGATAACCTCTTTTCAAATCAATCTTCGAAAAATATTTTGCCCCACTTAAGCAATCCATCAAATCATCCATCCTTGGCAATGAAAATCTATACCTGATGGTTATCTTGTTAATGGCTCTTGAATCAGTACACATCCTCCAGCCTCCATATTTATTTGGACTGAGTACTGTTGGAACAACACATAGGCTCAAGATTTGTCTAACCAACCCTTTGTCCAACAAATCCTGGACTTGTCTTTTTACCTCTTCATTCTCCTGTGGCATTAATCTGTACGTGGCTTTATTTGGCAAACCGGCTCCAGGTATGAGATCAATATGGTGAATCACACTTCTGATTGGTGGCAACGAACGAGGTAGTTCGTCCACTATTATGTCAGCGAACTTTTCCAATAGTTCTTGAACCTCTTCTGGTAAATCGTCCACTCTTGTGTTGGTCAAAACAATTCTCGGTTTCCTAACCACAATGAACTGTGGTTCCTCCTTATTCTTGACCTCGGTAAAGAGTTCCTTCCCACTCATGAGAAGTACAGTGTTACTTACTTCAGGTTTCACTTCCTTATGTTTGATTGGAAGCAAAATATGAGTTCTCCCATTCTTT
>SNQJ01S0165600.1:7125-28198 GCA_010110895.2 Picea sitchensis | reverse complement strand
TTACTCTGCACCAGTGGTAATGGTATTCAAGAAAGATAGCTCATGGCGTATGTGTCCAGATTATAGAGAGCTCAACAAGATCACTATTAAAGATAAGTTTCCCATTCCTGTCATTGATGAATTGTTAGATGAACTACATGGAGTAGTCTATTTCACAAAATTGGATCTCCATTTAGGGTATCATCAGATCAGAATGAAGGGCATCAATTTAGGGTTTGCACATTTTGGTATCATAAGTCACTTTGGGCCTAAGGTTGCAATCCATTCATGAAATGGAATAGTCTGTCTTCCTCAAAAATGTTTTTAATTTCCAATATAAGTCCTATAAACTCCTTCATATATGCTTAAATATTGCTTGTATTCCTTAAATCCAACAGTTGGTTCTATGCGATCCAAGATTGATTCTTTGGCCCAAACTGAGCTTTTAAGGATGCTTTCATCTTCAACTAGTTTTCAATCTTCTCCATGCTACACCCAGTGACCAAGTACTCTACTCAGTTTCTCCACCAAATATTCATAGTACATATCAAGAACATTTCATCGACATTCACCTTGGATGTATCTGAACTTCCACTCTTTTGTTCCAAGTACAACTCAATGTCCCAACAAAATTTACCAAGTAACTTAGCATTGTAGGTGCCAACATACAATTAGGGTTTCTTGATATTTATCCTCATAGGCATTGATGAATTATTCCCATTAGAAACAAATCATTTCATAATGTTGATGATGACTTCTTCGTCTTTGATTTGCACTCCAAAATTTCTCAATAAGTATTCCACAACCCTTGTAAAAAAATAAATATGATAGCAATTGTCAGAGGAGTGAAAGTGGTGAAGAGTGCCAATTTGTCTCCAAAATCAGCTCTAATATCAACTATCATTAGAGTGATAGTGGCGAGGAGCACCAACTATCACAAAACAAATCTAATAATATGCTATGATACCACTTGTCACAAAAATGACAATGGTAAAGAGTGCCCCAAAATTATTCTCTGATATTTTTAAATATAATTGTTATGGACCTATAGTTTTCCTGAATTTTTCTTTGCAACTTGAGCCCTCCCCAAGTCATTTTGGCACCTAAGGTCATGTGACATTTCCTTGTCTCAGCCAACTTGTGCCTACTACATTTAATCTATGCCTCTTCACTTAATGTCTTCCCATAAATTCTCCTTGAGCTACAACAAGTTATATGCCTAACCAAGTCCAACACAACTTAGTTTATCTAACAAGAGGTATGCATCTAACCACAACCTTGAAACATCCCAACAGTGCTAACACTTTTTTAGTTAACATTAATTTAAGGAACATAGACATTCAAAAGACATAAAGAATATACAATACAACACAAGTATGGGAAACACCCAAGGCACACACCTAACACTTTATTATATGAATAATGTTTACAATGTACAATAGAAGAGCATGGCCAACTTCTTGTGGATTATTTATAGACTAGATTTATAAATACAAACATCATACAAAATTGTCAATCCAACCTTGGAATGTAAGCCTATATCATGTAGCTCTCGTCTTCTTCTCCTTGTTGTTATCACACAAACTGGTCAGAGTCTTGTGGGTTTGTGGTTTCTACCTAATTTAGTAACTTTTCCATGTCTTGTTCCTTTCCGCCGACCAAATCTTAAGTTTTTCCTCTTTCAGATGGTAGTTTGCTCTGTGTCTGCCCTCGATCATTTGAGCAACCTTTTGTTTTGAGTAGTCCTACCTGAGAAGTCTTGGCCCCAAGATTTATGTTTTCTTTGAGGTTAATCACTTCCCTTTCTACCTCTTTCACTGATCCTTTTTCTTTCCCGAGACCTCAACCAGCCATCCAAGTATTTGCTTACATAGATCGTAGCCATAATCACAAAGCACAACACTTAGAGCGGTATGATATGGACTCAAATCAAGTGAGTCAGAAAAATCATTTTTCAGTGGCTGGGATTCCAAGTGGAGTTCAAATTGGTGGTTCATGGGTATTCATAATTTGAAAGTTGCTTGAAGTTTAATGCCTGGGCAAAGGCCAGAGATCTAAGGTCGAGCAAAGATTTAATCTGGGCCATAGATCTCATTATGATAGATCAATGGTAAATAATAATCTCGAGAATCGATAGTTCAAAATGTTGTTAAAGTTGTTCGTCAAAGATCCGAACTCCCAAAACCTGAAATCAGCAGGAGTAATTCGATCCAGTAGGACGCATGGCATCATATTTGAACTACGGAGAAATTTATTTCGGGAAAAATCAAGTGAGGGATGCACAAATTTCCTAAGCCCCAAAATTCTGAAATGCCGAAGTGCTGATATTTATCTAGGTTGTCCGATTCAAAGGGACGCGTGGAACCTGATCCAAGAAGTCACAATTTTTTGACTTGAATGTTTTCACATGGAGCGTGATGCAAGTTCGTGAAACGAAAAATCGTGAAGCACCCAAGAGTTGGGCCCAGAGTCATAGCCCGAGGTCGCATGGAGCAATGGAAAGGCATTGCATCAAAGGCCGAAAGCGCCCATGTTGGTCACCAAAGAATATCTGCGTGGTCTTGAGGTGTTGGGATTGACTTGAAGGAGTTGGAGGCACCGCCTGGGACATTCAGGGGTGTAAGGCCTTGTCCTGATCCTAATGAAGCAGTTAATGAAAACAAGGAAGGTGGTTGAGACATCATCTCCTTCCATAAATAGAAGGCCAGAAANGTTGGGATTGACTTGAAGGAGTTGGAGGCACCGCCTGGGACATTCAGGGGTGTAAGGCCTTGTCCTGATCCTAATGAAGCAGTTAATGAAAACAAGGAAGGTGGTTGAGACATCATCTCCTTCCATAAATAGAAGGCCAGAAAGGGATGAGTTGCAGAAGCAAGTTGTCAGTCCAGTTTGACAGAGGTCGTGTTCGACAAAAGGCTGCATGGGTAGTCTGATCAACGTCTGCATGTGCAGACTAACAAAAGAAGATGCAGATGCAAATATTTGATTGTAATGGCCAGACCAAACTCCTGATGGTGGTGGCAAGAGTTTTTGAGTATAAATAGTTAGTTTTGATATTTTGTTATGGCCGATGGTTGAGCTAAGCTTCCGTATTGTAAAGTTTTAATGAAGCTTCTGGTTCTTTGGTTATGTGTTGTAATTTGAGACTTCTTGTTTAATGATAATCAACTTTCTTTTCCACCTCTTTTTCCTATGATATTGAAGACTCGGGCATGGAGGATCTAGTCGAGTTGTTGTAACTATGTTTTGATGTATGTTTGATTGCAGTATTTTTATAGCATTTTTGGCTTCCTTAAGTTTTGGATCCAAGAGGATCATGTATTCGAAGATTTTCCTCGTAAGGTTACTGGAAGACAGGATGTCTATAGCATAAATTTACATTTTCCTCTCAATTTCTTCCTCCTACTCACCCTTACTTCAACCTACTTTCTGAAGTTAGATCAAGACCTCATCTGCCTGTTCATGCCAACCTAATTTTCTGAGTTAAAGCGATATCATCCTGAGTTTTCATCCATTAGACCCCTCTTAAATTTATTGTGACATAAAAACTGATGGGTACTGGGCTTACCTCTGTCACAATCCAGAGGTTACTTCTAGTGCTAACATTTCTGGCACCATTGTCAGGGATGAATTGAATATTTTCCCTCAGATTGAACGACAAAGCGTACTGATTCTGAAGGTGCATCAAAACTCAATACATTGAAGATTACAATTGTGCACCTGGCGAATCCACTGTTACAACTCCACTATTACGACTCCACTCTTTCAACTGTGGCTTCTAGAGGCAGACACATGAGGTATACCCCACAAATTCCTCTAGCAACACTTGAATCTGACCCAGAGAAAATTGACAGAAGATGAAAGACCCCTCAGGAAGGTACCTCGGCTGCTGAACTAGGTATTTTTGATGATTTTCACCATCCTTCTATAGAAACTCCAATAACTCTTTCTCATTCTCCCGTTATACCATCTGTTGGAGTTTCGTGAAGTTTGAATTTTGGGAGTGTTCCTGCTGATTTCTCCCCTCCTGGTCTGGGATTGGAGGGAGAAAGCCTTGTTACTCCTATCTCCCCCGAAGTTGTACCATGGATTAAACACAGGACCTCGGAATATTTTCCCACTCTGGGTTTCACCACTCCCCCCTGTTAGAATCGTAAAATTTACATAATTCCAAATCTCTATTCCCTCAAGCCCCGTAGCTTTTTCCTCAAGTATTTTGCTGTTTCCTTTTCCTCCCAGAGGCTTAGTTCCAGCCTCCCCTACTCACGCTACATCCCCTCCTATTTCTCCTCCAGCTATCATTCCTATGGCAGGTGCTAATCTCCCTAGGAACATAATGGATTCCATAGTGGCTATGAGATATGCCCCTCTGGTCTTACCTCAACCAATGAATTCTCTCCCTGCTGGAGACTACCTGAAATACATGCCCAAATTCATAGGAGAAGAAGACATAATTGCTTAAGAACACCTTGTTGCGTACAATCTAAATATTGAAAATGAGGATGTGTGGATGAGATTCTTTGTCTATATTCTTGATGGTGAGGCTAGGAAATGGTTTAGGGGATTGACCCCTGGATCCATTGCTGGGATTGAGGCTTTAGATGATGTCTTCTTGAGACAATAGGGGGATAAAAAATACTTTATGTATTATATCACAAATTTTGGGTCCCTAAAAATAAAGGAGGGAGAGTCTGTCTCTGACTTCTCTAAAAGATTCAACAAAATGTACAATAAGATCCCTGCTAAGATAAATCCTACAGAAGCCTCTGCCAAAATTACTTATGCTAGTGCTTTCGACCCTAATTTTTGCCTCTTGTTAAGAGAGAGAAGAGATACTTCTTTGTCTCATATGCAAGATGCATCCTTGGAAGTAGAGTCCAACCTGTTGACAGTTGTCAGACTCAGGAATAAAGATGACAAAGACAGAGGAAGGGGGAGATATGAAGCCTCAACCTATGGTTCCTCTGCATCCTAGACTTAAGTAGATGAATTGACCAAGCTGGTAAAGTCTCTTTCTGCAGAGATGGAGAAGATGAAATTTGAAGGGAAGCAGAGTTATACGAGTACCCAGAATGCTGATAACAGAGGAAATTTCAGAAGACCTAATATTGCCCCTCAGATACTCTCAAGAGAGCCTCGAAACAGAGATAGGGATGATTAGAAAATCCATACCCCCTTCCAAAATAACCTCGTTGTTGATGAAGAAGGAGAGGAAGCAGAGCTTGATCCTAAAATCCATTGTCTTGGAGACACCTCCCCATTTCTCCATCTGACCCAATCTGCATACGAGGAGTCCCTTATGGACAACCAAATAAATGAGCTGAGTAAAGGAGAGAAGACCAATACTAGTCCAAATAAATATAACCTCAGGTCTAAAAAGAAAGAAGGGAAGTTTGACATCCCTGATCATCCCTCCAGAGCAGAGAATCCTGCCTAAGACGTAACAAGAAACAACAAGGAAAATAAAGCACATAATCCCCCACCAATAGCCAAAGGTCTTGTACCAAAAGCGAAAGAAATTCTGAAGCCCTCCTCCTATTTCATCTTTGAGCACAAAATTCAAAATATTAGGATCCCTATAACCCTTTCAGAGCTAGTCAAGCATGGAGATTTCAAAAAATCCCTCTCTAAACTGTTACAGTCCGAGCCTACATCTCACTCCTCAGACTCAATAAATCTTCAGGATGAAAAACCAGTAGTCATGTTATGTCCCATGATAGAAGATAGAGATGATTCATACCCTCCCTTATATACATCTATGAACATACATGTCAAGGTGCTGCATAATTGTTTGATGGAATTAGGGGCTTCTCATAATCTCATGCCCAAATCTGTCATGGATGAACTTGGATTAGAAATAAAAAAGAATTTCCATGACTTGTATTATTTTGATTCTAGGAAAGTGTAGTGTCTTGGGGTCATCAAATATCTGGTCGTGACCTTGTTTCAATTGCCCATGAAAATTTTGGTCATGCATATCGTGGTGGCTAATGTTCCCCCCAAGTTTGGCATGTTGTTGTCAATATATTGGATAAAGAGACTTGGGGGAACATTACAGATGGACCTCACATATGCTACCATTTCTGTGTTCAAAGGGGAGCATAGAAGACTATACAAAGAAGCTCAGTTGGCCTACATTATCAGTGATGAATCTGATCCCACCAACCATCCTATTTTTTCACTCGACACTGATTTGGGATCCAACTTATTGTATCTCACTGATGCCCCTGAACCTCACCAACCATCTTTAGGTCCTTTGTTGTTTCCTTTTCCTCCCAGAGGCTCAATTCCATCCTCCTCTATTCACGCTACATCCCCTCCTGGTTCTCCTTTAACCATCATCCCTATGGCAGGTGTTAATCCCCCTAGGAACATAATGGGTGACATAGTGGCTACGAGATATGCCTCTCTGGTCTTACCTCAGCCAATGAATGCTCTCCCTGCTAGAGACTAGATGAAATACATGCCCAAATTCACAGGAGAGGAAGACATAACTGCTGAAGAACACCTCGTTTCCTTCTACAGTTATGCAAACAATCTAAATATTGAAAACAAGGATGTGTGGATGAGAGTCTTTGTCCAGAGTCTTGATGGTTAGGCTAGGAAATGGTTTAGGGGATTGACCCCTGGATCCATTGCTAGGATTGAGGCTTTAGATGATGTTTTATTGAGACAATGGGGGGATAAAAAATACTTTATGTATTTTATCACAGAGCTTGGGTCCCTAAAAAGAAAGGAGGGAGAGTCTGTCTCTAACTTCTCCAAAAGATTCAACAAAATGTATAATAAGATCTCTACCGAGATAAAGCCTACAGAAGCCTCTGCCAAAATTACTTATTTTAGTGCTTTCGACCTTGATTTTTGCCTCCTGTTAAGAGAGAAGAGCTACTTCTTTGGCTCATATGCAAGATGCAACCCTAGAAGTAGAGTCCAACATGTTGGCAGTTGAAAGACTCAGTAATAAAGCTGACATAGATAGAAGAAGGGGGAGATCTGAAGCCTCAACCTTTGGTTCCTATGCATCCCAACCTAAAGTAGATGAATTGACCAAGATGGTAAAGTCTCTTTTTGCAGAGATGGAGAAGATGAAATTTGAAGGGAAGAATAGTTATAAGAGTACCTAGAATGATGATAACAGAGGCAATTTCATAAGACCTAATATTGCTCCTCAGATACTCCCAAGAGAGCCCCGAAACAGAGATAGGGATGATCAAAAAATCTAGATCCCCCTCCAAAATAACCTCGTTGTTGAAGAAGAAGGAGAGGAAGTAGAGCTTGATCCTGAAATCCATTGTCTTGGAGACACCTTCCTATTTACCCATCTGACCCAATCTGCATACGAGGAGTCCCTTATGGATAACCAAATAAATGAGATTAGTAAAGGAGAGAAGACCAATAGTAGTCCAAATAAATATAACCTTAGGTCTTAAAAGAAAGAAGGAAGTCTGACATCCCTGATCATCCCTCCAGAGAAGAGAATTCTACCAAAGATGCAACAAGAAACAACAAGAAAAAGAAAGCACATAACCCCCCACCAATAGCCAAAGGTCCTATCCCAGAAGTGAAAGAAATTATGAATCCCTCCTCTTATTTTATCTTTGAGCACGAAATAAAAAGATTAGGATCCCTGTACCCCTTTCAAAGCTAGTCAAGCACACAAATTTCAAAAAATCCCTCTCTAAACTGTTATAGTCCGAGCTTGCATCTCACTCCTCAGACTCAGTAACTCTTCAGGATGAAAATACAACAGTCATCTTAGGTCCCATGATAGAATATAGAGATGATTCATCCCCTCCCTTCTATACATCTCTAAACATACATGACAATGTGTTGCATAATTGTTTGATGGACTTAGGGGCTTCTCATAATCTCATGCCCAAATCTGTCATGGATGAACTTGGATTAGAAATCAAAAAGACTTACCATGACTTGTATTCTTTTGATTCTAGGAAAGTGCATTGTCTTGGGGTCATGAAAGATCTGGTTGTGACCTTGTTTCAATTGCCCATGAAAAGTTTAGTCATGGATATTGTGGTGGCTGATGTTCCCCCCAAGTTTGGCATGCTATTGTGAAGATATTGGATAAAGAGACTTGGGGGAACATTACAAATGGACCTCACATATGCTACCATTCCTGTGTTTGGAGGGGATCATATAATACTGTACAGAGAAGATCAATTGGCCTACATTATCAGTGATGAATCTGACCCCACCAACCATCCTATTTTTTCCCTCGACACTAATTTGGGATCCAACTTATTGCAGCTCACTGATGTCCCTGAACCCCCTCTCGAGATCAGAAAAAAGTCCATTATTTTCTTTGAATATTCCCCTTCTATTACCTCTGTTTGGAAAATGTTCTTTGATGGAGACTCTTCTAGAGAAGGTGTTGGTGTTGGAATGGTTTTTGTTTTGCCTATTCAAGAAATTATATCTCTATCCTACAAGTTAGAATTTGAAACTACCAATATTGTGGTAGAGTATGAAGCTCTTGTTTTGGGTTTGAGGGTTGCAAAAGACCTGGGTATTAAAGAGATATCAATGTTTGGGGATGCTGATTTAATTATCCATCAAATAAGAAATATTTATCAAGACAAGCACCCTCGACTAAGAAGTTATAGAAATGAAGTGTGGGATCTAGTTGATAGTTTCTTCTTAGCTTTCAACATTTCATTTGTTCCAAGAGAAGAGAATGGTATGGCTGATTCTCTGGCTGTTTCAACAAGTAATTTCAGACTCCCCTTGCCATCTAAGCTCAGGTATGATGTAGAAGTGAAATTCAGACCCTCTATACTTGACAATGTTAAGCATTGGAAAGTGTTTGAGGATGATATTGAAATCAAAAGATTCCTGGAGACTATAGATGAGTTTTCTGCATTACACATTGAATAAGGTCCTGATTCTGAAATAGATCCTCATGATGATGTTTTTATGAACAAAATTGCTAATCATCATATTGTCCAATTGCCTAGTAATCATATCCCAAAGGGACTAGTTCCTTTGGAAATATTATTTGACACAAATGATGTGGCCGTAAAGGGTAAAGTTTAAAATGAGGATGTTGATGTGGATGAGTGAAATATTGGTACAGCGAATGATCCTAAATTTGTCAAGTTGTCAAGCACTCTGTCAAAGAAGAAAAGGACCGAGTATGCTGAGATGTTAAAGGAATTCACAACTGTGTTTGCCTGGACATATGAAGATCTTAGAACATATGACTCCAATGTCATTGAGCATAGGATCCCATTGAAAGAGGAGGCTAAACCATTTAGGAAGAAATTAAGTCAAATAAATCCTATGCTGCTGCCTATCATGGAAAGGGAGGTAAAGAAGCTATTGGACACCCAAATCATTGTCCCTTTGAGATATTATGAATGGGTAACCTGGTCCTAGTAAGAAAGAAGAATGGAGAAATTAGACTGTGTGTCGATTTCAGGAACCTGAACAAAATCTCTAAGAAGGAAAATTATCCTTTGCCAAATATGGAACACATATTGCAAACGGTGACAATTGCATCTAGGATGTCCATGATTGATGGATTTTCTGTCTATAATCAGATTTCCGTCCTACCTGAAGACAAAGAAAAGACAACCTTCACCACTCCTTGGGGTACATTCATGTATGCTAAGATTCCCTTTGGATTGATGAACGCGGGGGAAACCTTTCAACGAGCTATGGACATCGCCTTCATTGGAGAAAAGGATAAATTCATGGTCATCTATCTGAATGACATTACAGTCTTCTCCAGATCCGATAATGAGCATTTTTATCATCTGAGAAAGGTCTTCTTAAATGCAAAAAAATTGGTCTCTCCCTCAATCCCAAAAAGTCTCTATTTTCCATGCATGAGGGAAAATTGTTGGGAGACATAGTATCAATAAAGGGGGTCCAGATTGATTCAAGCAAGGTACACGCTATTCAAACCTTGTCACTTCCCAGAACCAAGAAGGAAGTCCAGTCTTTCTTGGGAAAAATTAATTTCTTACGAAGGTTTGTTTCAAACTTTGCCGAATTAGTAAAGCATATCACGACCATGCTCAGGAAGGGAAATAAAGTAAAATGGACTGCTGAGTCCAGAGATTCCTTCAACCAAATTAAGAAGGCATTGACTGAGAAACCTGTGCTAATCAGTCCCGATTATTCCACGAAATTTCTAATTTTTTCCTTTGCTTCTTTTGATATAGTAGCAGTTGTTTTATTGCAAAAGAATGCTGAAGGGATGGAGAAATCTATTTCCTTTTTCAACAAAGAACTGAGGGACGCATAGATAAAATATGACATCATGGAAAAACATGCCTATGCTTTGGTGAAATCCCTCAAGGCTTTCAGAGTCTATGTTCTGCATTCAAAGATAATTGCATATGTTCCTTTAGCTTATGTGAAGGACATTCTCATTCATCCTGACATAGAAGAAATAAGGAGCAAGTGGATTGCCAAAATCCTTGAATTTGATCTGGAAATAAATCCCACCAAACTAGTTAAAGGCCAAGGTTTAGCCAAGCTATTGGATGAATCTAATTGTGAATCTTTGGGGGTTAACTTCATCAACACCTGCTCAGAAAATCATAAATCTGAGTTGTTTCATACATGCCCACAAGTCAGCCCTCCATTGGCAAAGTGCATCTGGTACAAAGACATCACATTCTTTCTGCAGGAGTTAAGGTCCCTTGATGGCATGGGGAAAATAAAGGCAAGAGCTCTTAAGCTCAAAGCAATTAGATATTTCCTTATTGACTAGGTCTTGTATTGGAAGGACCCTTTGGAGGTTATTTTGATATGTTTAGACCCACCAGAAGCCCAAAATATTATGTTTGATTTTCATGACAACATATGTGGGGGGCATAATTTATGGATAACTACAGCCTATAAAATTCTCAGGGCTAGATATTTCTGGCCTACTCTATTCGCTGATGTCTGTGCAAAAATCAGGGCTTGTGTTAAGTGTCAAAATTTCTCTGGAAAATTGTAGCTCAAGTCCTTTCCATTGAAGCCTATGGTAGCTTCAGGGCATTTTCAGCAGTGGGGCCTAGGTTTTATTGGGGAAATTCATCCTGCTTCAAGTGGACAACACAGGTGGATCCTGACTTCCACTGATTACTTTACCAAATGGATAGAAGCTATCCCCACAAGAAGTGCTTCTCACAAAGTAATCATTGGTTTTCTCGAAGATATTATGGCAAGGTTTGGTAGTCTGAACAGAATCATCACTGACAACACTGCATCCTTCAAGGCCGAGCCATTGATCATGTTTTGTGAACAGTTTGGAATTTCACTGATTCACTCAACTCCTTACTACTCCCAAGGGAATGGATTGGCAGAGTCCTCTAACAAGAGCCTTATAAAGATCATCAAAAGACTGCTAGAGGACAACAAGAAAACATGGGATTCAAAGCTCAAATTTTCTCTGTGGGATGATAGGGTGACAACAAAGAGGTCTCTTGGTGTCTCTCCTTTTCATCTTGTGTATGGAATGGAGGCCATCTTTCCTTCTCATCTTGCCTTGCTAGTGGAAAAATTCTTCCAAGAATACCAAGGGGATCCTGATTATATGATTAGAAGAATGCAACAGTTGATAGAAGTGCATCATACTAGAGAGCGGATACTAGACAAAGCACATGAACATCAACAAAAGATCAAGCAAGCTTTTGACAGAAAGGTGAGAAAAGAGGCTTTCCAGCTGGGATACCTAGTACTCAAATGGGATGTTCCCAAACAGGACAAGGGAAAGCATGGTAAATTTGAAGCCTTGTGGATTGGGCCCTTCAAAATATCTGAGATATTTCCAAATAATACTTATAGATTGCATAATTTGGAGGGATATGAAGTTTTTGGTGGCCCTGTAAATGGGCATTTTTTGAAGAAATATTTTGTTTAGGCTGTGACTGACGTTCCACCACTATAAATACCACTCCTGTTTTGTTTTGATTTTTAGTTTTTCGTATTCAATAAGAGACCCTATAACCCAACGCTAAGGCATTGGAGCTGCGCGTTCTTGGTAGCTTGCAGGGAGCATGCCATCCTCTATGGAGCCAAATGTTATCACACAAACTAGTCAGAGTCTTGTGGGTTTGTGGTTTCTACCTAAGTTAGTAATTTTTCCCTGTTTTTCTCCTTTCCGCCGATCAAATATTAAGTTTTTCCTCTTTCGGGTGGTAGTTTCTCTGTGTTTTCCCTCGATCGTTTGAGAGACCTTTTGTTTTGAGTAGTCCTACCTGAGAAGTCTTGGCCTCAAGCTTTATGTTTTCTTTGAGGTTAATCACTTCCCTTTTTACCTCTATCACTGATCCTTTTGCTTTCTCGGGCCCTTAGCTAGTCGCCCAAGTATTTGCTTACACCGGTCGTAGACATAAGAAAAAAGTGCAACACTTAGAGTGGTCTGATATGGACTCAAATCAAGCGAGCGGGAAAAATCAGTTTTCAGAGGTTGGAATTCCAGGTGGAGTTCAGATCGACGGTTCACGGGTATTGAGAATTTGAAATTTGCCCAACGTTTAATGCTAGGGAAAAGGCCCGAGATCTAAGGTTGAGAAAAGATTTAATCTGGTCCATAGATCTCATTATGAGAGATCAACGGTAAATAATAATTGCGAGAATCAGGAGTTTAGAACGTTGTTAAAGTTGTTTGTCAAAGTTCTGAACTCTTGAAACTCGAAATCTGCAGGAGCCGTTCGATCCAACAGGAAACGTGGCATCAGATCCGAATTGTGGAAAAATTCATTTTGAGAAAACTCAAGTGAGGGACACACAAATTTCCCAAGCCCTGAAATTCTGAAATGCCGAAGTGTTAATATTTATCTGGGCCATTCGATTCAAAGGGGCACGTAGCACATGATCCGAGAAGTCATGATTTCACGACTCAAGGGTTTTCACATGGAGTGTAATGCAAGTTCGCGAAACGCGAAATCACAAAGTGTCCAAGAGTTGGGTCCAGGGTCACAGCCCAAGGTCACATGGAGCAATGGAAAAGAGCTGTGTCAAAGGCCGAAAGAACCCATGTTGGTCACCGAAGAATATCTACGTGGTATTGAAGTGTCGGGATTGACTTGAAGGAGTTGGAGGCATCACCTGGGGCATTCATGGGTGTCAGGCCTTGTCCTGATCCCGATGAAGTAGTTAATGAAAACATGGAAGGTGGTTGAGACATCGTCTCTTTCCATAAATAAAAGGCCAAAAAGGGACGAGTTACAGAAGCAAGCTATCAATCTAGTTTGACAGAGGTCACGTCTAACAAAACATTGCATGGGTAGTCTGATCAACGTCTGCATGCGCAGAGCGTGGCATCTGATCTGAGAAGTCACAATTTCACGACTTGATGGTTTTCACATGGAGCATGATGCAAGTTCGCAAAATGCGAAATTGTGAAGCACCCAAGAGTAGGGCCCAGGGTCAAAGCCCGAGGTCACATGGAGAAATGTAAAGGAGCTGTAACAAAGGCCGAAAGTGCCCATGTTGGTCACCAAAGAAGATCTGCGTGGTCTTGGGGCTTCAGGATTGACTTGAAGGAGTTGGAGGCACCACCTGGGACATTCAGGGGTGTCAGGCCTTGTCCTGATCCTGATTAAGTAGTTAATGAAAACAAGGAAGGTGGTTGAGACATCGTCTCCTTCCATAAATAGAAGGCCATTTAAGGATGAGTTGCAGAAGCAAGCTGTTAGTCTAGTCTGACAGAGGTCACGTTTGACAAAAGACTGCATGGGTAGTCTGATCAACGTCTGCATGCACAGACTGACAAAAGAATATGCAGACACAAAGCTTTGATTGTAATGGCCATACCGCACTCCTGGTGGTGGTGGCGAGCTGTTTTGAGTATAAATAGTTAGTTTGATATTTTTTTATGGTCGATGGTTGAACTAAGCTCCCGTATTGTAAAGTTTTAATGAAGCCTCTGGTTCTCTAGTTACGTGTTGTAATTTGAAACTTCTTATTTAATGATAGTCAACTTTCTTTTCCACCTCTTTTTCCTCTGACACTGAAGACTCAAGCATGGAGGATCCAGTCGAGTTGTTGTTACTATATTGTGATGTATGTTTGATTGCAGTATTGTTATAACATTTTCAGCTTCTTGAAGTTTTGGATCCAAGAGGATCTTGTATTCGAAGCTTTTCCTCCTTAGGATTCTAGAAGACAGGATGTCTATAGCATACCTTTACATTTTCCTCTCAAGTTCTTCCTCTTGCTCACCCTTACTTCAACCTACTGTTTGAAGTTAGATCAAGACCTCATCTTCCTGTGCATGCCAACCCAATTTTCTGAGTTAAAGCGATATAATCCTGAGTTTGCATCCATTAGACCCCTCTTAAATTTATTCATTGTGACATAAAAACTGATGGGTACTGGGCTTACCTCTGCCGCAATCCAGAGGTGACTTCTAGTGCTAACACTTGTCACTTAGCCAAGATAGTTCATTCCACTATTCCCAAAAACTAAAATTTTCACAATCGTAGAACTCCTTGAATGACTCTTTCTTACAACTCCGTGATTGTATGCCTTTGTTATCCCACAATTTGTAGTTTGGGAGAAGCCCAACCCAAGAAACAAATGTGAGACACAACTAGGTACATCTATCACTGTTACCTCGGTAAACATCCCCTTGTTTTAGTGAAGCACAAGTCCAACACAAGGGGGGCTTCCCGAGTGACCCTAGGGGGATTGCAGGGGAGAAACAATGAGATAGAATAAACACCCCTATAGGTTGACGTCAAGGTGGGACTTTAGGCTTGAGGAAAGAGTCTTTGGAGTTGGTAAATGGTTGGCAAAATTGCGTATCTGCAAAATAGTGTTAGGAAAACCAAAACAAGACCAAATATGATGATATAAGCATCACGACAAGTGGGGAATCAATAAGAAACCTTTCTATCCAAAAATTTCAGCATTAAGGAAATATATATTAACGATGAAGAAATTATGACAACTACAAATTAAACCATAAAAATCAAGTATATGTTGTTGGAAAATAAGCTAGCAATTAGTAGACAATCTTCCAATCTTTAAACCAAGACTTTGATAGTATGAGAGGATCGTTAAAGAGTGTTATCAACAAGTATTTATGAAATCCTAGTGTATGTAACAAATTTTTTCTACAACAACAACTTCTGACCACTAAAATCATCAAGTAAGCCACCCAAACAATATCTCTCCAACAACAAATCAATTATCACAACTTGCAAGTGAATTTCGACAGCAGAAAAGTGAATAAAGAGTAAGAGAAAGTGAGTTTGTTGTAACCCTATTAGTTGTAGCTAAATGTTTGTTACAACAAATCAATCACTTAGAAAATCAAGATTCCCTTAGGGCACAAGATAGCTTAGAGCATGTAAAATTTAGATTCAAACTTGAACAATTCAATATCTCAAAATTCACGTTTACCAATTCAACAATATTCAATCTCCAATGCAAAGATTAGTGCCTTATTATTGGGTGAATGGAGTATCTTTCTTGGAAAACAATTTCAATGAAGACAAAGAAGATATCTTTGTTGAGAGTTAAACCCTTATAAAACC
The DNA here is from genome assembly GCA_010110895.2 of Picea sitchensis. Lineage (NCBI taxonomy): Eukaryota > Viridiplantae > Streptophyta > Pinopsida > Pinales > Pinaceae > Picea > Picea sitchensis. Next base: position 12,719 of record SNQJ01S0165600.1, on the reverse strand, counting down.
CAACAACAATCCTTCCAAATTGTCTAGCTTAAAATCCAAGATGAACTAGGGTTTTAATGATTTCTTTAGGGGTGTAAACAATCTTATTTCCTAGAGAAAACAAACCCTATCCAAGCCTTGCAAAAAGGGTGTAAACCTTCTTACTCCTTGAGGCAAGCCTTGNTTGTCTAGCTTAAAATCCAAGATGAACTAGGGTTTTAATGATTTCTTTAGGGGTGTAAACAATCTTATTTCCTAGAGAAAACAAACCCTATCCAAGCCTTGCAAAAAGGGTGTAAACCTTCTTACTCCTTGAGGCAAGCCTTGTATCCTTTCAATGACAAAGAAAATTAAACCTTGGTGGAGGGAGTAAGCCCTTTTACTCCTCCTAGGGTTTTAGATATATTTCTTGAATTTGAACAAGTAAAATGACAATAAATTGTAGAAAATTACTTACCAACCCAAGAGATAACATGAAACATACCCTTACTACCAAGATATCATCCAAAAAATGCCAAATAAATACCAACATGAGAATTATCTAGACTTTGTTGCTCCAAATAATAAGTGGTCCATCCATTTGCACAAGAGAAGAGAAAGAGAAATGTTCAAGAGGGCCGGAATTTCAATCCAAGAGAGGTAGAACCCTCAAGTTATGAGTTATGAAAATGAAAAGAGATGGTACTCTATTTATATGAGGCCATATAAACAAATTTGTCCACATAAAATTGTCAACCACAAATAAAAATATGGTTGATCCCTTTTATTTTCTCTTACAACCTGCAAATATAAAAATTAGATAAAGTAAAACCCTAAAAAGGGTGATGTCATGCCCTAGAAGGGTGACATGAGGCCTAAAAGTGAGACATTTTCAAAATGTAGATCATTAGGCCTCCAAAGGACATGTTCCAAGATCTCATGTGATAGAGTTTCATTCCATGCATCTCCTTCCTTCAAACCACATCACAACACCTCTGGAACCATCAATCCCACCAAAGTCTAGCCTCCAAATGACGTTAAAGGCTTAGGGAGTGATGTCCTAGGCCTCCAAAGGCCAATGTTATGGTTCAAAGGGCTATGATGTCATCCTTGAATGTTTTCAAAGTTTCTCCAAAGGCAACGCCCTCCATCATTTGCACACAAAGGTTCCGAGGTGCACTGCCCAAGATGTGGGGTATGACATCAATCCTAGGGGTTCTCAACCCCAATGAAGGTCAAAATGGAATAATTCCTCCATGTATAGATTTCACCTAGAAAGGTCCTAGAAATACAAACAAGTACGCCCTCAAAAGTTCCACAAGTCACATGTATCATGCTAAATAAGCCACATTTAATAAAATAACCACCCAAACATGTTCATTAAATGCCCTCTTTTCAAATTAAACAAATGCTCAAAGACCTTATAAAATTTGCCAAATTTAAGTATGGGAGGCTTGTCATGGTGTCTTATTGGGTAGACCAATCCCCAAGTCAAGGAGTATTTCCGAAGAAGAGCCTCTCTGAGTCATGTAGTGAATATGAGGTGAATGGGGTTATGAATTTTGGGCATGGGGTTCTTAACATATCAAGGACTCATATTGTCTCATCTATGGGTGCCTTTGTGGAGGGTGTGTTGCATCCTTTGTTTGCAATGCAAAATTTTTCCAAACTGTTTATTTCCTTTCATTTATTGTGGTCAAAACTTGAGTGCTATGTGAAATGAAAGAAAAGAGAACTACAATTCCACTTGAATTTAGGAACACATTGAGTGCCATGTGCAATGGAAAGTAAAAGACATCGAAAATGCATTGCCCCATCAAGCATGACATTCATTAATTATTTGTTTTCTTTTTAATAAAAGGTCCTTCATTTTTTATGGAGAAGCGTTTCATTGCTCTCAGGACCTTAGAGCGAGCATCTAGAAGGATGATTTATGGATTTTAACTTTTGCGAGCTACAACACCTCTAGGCCTTCAACCCCTTCTTCTCATGAAATGAGGTGCAAGCCCTTCTTGGGGTCAATGAGCCCAAAAATCCAAAATATGAGGAAACAAAAGGGAAAAGGCATGGAAAGTGGTAAGTATGTGTGAGAATGGTACAATGACCATTCAAGGAGACCCACTAGTAGAAACCCTTTTCCTGAGGATGACCCACTTATTAGGAAACCATGTCAACCACCAAGGTGAAATGAGGAAAAATGTATAATTTCCAAGCAAACATTTTCATAATCAAGAAAAGACTCTTTGCAACATTCTCAAATGCTTCAATTATTAAAGTGACACTTACCATGAGACCAAACTTGTTACCTCATGAAGCAAGACCTGTTGTCCTTTCTGGGCCAGGCTGGTATGGTGGATGCTGCTATGCCGTTGTCAATGAATGGTCATGTTTGGTGGAGAGGAGGAGCTCTCTCTTCTCAATGTGGGCTCAACTGATCATCTAGCTCTCGACACTCCATGTATTCAACCTGTAGGCCTTAAGACATCATCTCCTTAGTTATCCCTAGCTTGGGGGGTAACAACCTTAACACTTGAGGCACCCTCCATTTTATTTGAGTCTTTCCTTGTCTTACAAGCCCCATTCATTCCAAGGTGGACTTAATTTCCATAGAGCCGAATTTCCCTTCTTCGGTGATTTATCCACCAATCATTATGTTGAATCATCCCAAATTGTGTCAGGTCCTCCCAACTCATCCCAAGTCCATCCGGGTCATCTCATCTACCCATCTTGTCTGTCCAACTATTCCCAAGTTCACCTAGCCATGCCTTGGTGTCTAATGTATATCAACTCATCTGAAGGCAACTTCGTCCAACTTAACTTGATCGGTCTAGTCATTCCAAGTCTGCCCGACTCGCCCAAGTTTGAATGATTGCACCCAAACAGTCAAAGTCTATCTGGTTGTGCCCAAGACATCCAATGGATATGTGCTTGATGATGTATGCTTGTTTTTATTGTCTTATTTAACTTAGTGTCTTAGCTTTGTTTTTATTGTCTTATTCAAGTTAGTGTCTTATTGTATGAGAGGTGATATGAGTATTTTTTTTATATAACAAAGGCTATCATTAGAGTGGTTTTTGCTTTTATTAAATGAAAAAATAAAGAGATGTCTTTTGTTTTTATTATCTTATTCAATTTAGAGGTATATTTATTTTATTGTTTTAATCAATTTAGTATATGAGTGTTTTATAGGTGACATGAGTATTTAAGATTAATCATGGTTAATAAATAATGAGAGTTATTATTAACTTAATTTTTTTTAGCAAATTAAAAAAAAAATTATAAAGAGATTTTTTTTTTTATTGATTTATTTAATTTAAAAATATATCTTGTTTTTATAGTATTATTTAACTTAATACTATATAAGTGATATGATTATTGATGGTTAATCATTGTTAGTGTATATCAATGGTCATCAATGCGGTGCTTGTTTTTATCAAATTTTAAAAATAAAGAAATGTGTTTTTTTATTGTTATATTCAACTTAGAGATGTATTTTGTTTTTATTGTCTTATTTAACTATAGTGTCGTATAGATGAAATGTATTCATAATTAATATATAACAATAGCTATCATGAATGTGGTCCTAACTTTTTATCAAATTTAAAAAATAAAAAGATGTATTTTGTTTTTATTGGTTTATTCAATTTAGAGATGTATTTTATTTTTATTCAATTTAGAGATGTATTTTATTTTTATTAAATTTATAAATGTATTTTATTTTTATTAAATTTAGAAATGTATTTTATTTTTATATATTATTCTATTTAGAGAGGTATTTTGTTTTTATTCAACTGAAAGATATATTTTGTATTTGTTGTCTTATTCAACTTAAATGGCTTAAGTATTCATGGTTAATCATCATTCATATATAATGAGAGTTGTCATCATCACGGGCTTTGCTTTTATCAAATTAAAAAAAATAAATTTTGTTATTGTCTTATTCAACCTAGAGAGGTATTTTGTTTTTGATTGTCTTATTCAACTTGTAAATGTATTTTGTTCATATGGTCTTATTCAACCAACTAAGTGTGGTACAGATGGCATGAATATTCATGGTTAATATATAGGCAGAGTTGTGATGAGCATGGTCCTTTCTTTTATCAAATTTAAAAAATAAAGAAATAAATAGATATATTTTGTTTTTATGGTTTTATTTAATTTAATGTCTTAATATTTTATAAGTGACATGAATACTCATGGTTAATATACGTTTTTTAATATAATTTTTTTTTTAATTTTTTATAAATAAAATATAAAATATATTGTATATTTATAATTTTGTTTTTGAATTTAAAAGTTATTTTTTAAAATAAATAAATTATATTGTTGTTATAATAGATATACTTTTATAATAGTTTATTAAATACTAAAAAAACACATTTTTATGATAAAATTTGTAAATTTTCATTGATACAAATTTGTAAATTTTCATAATATAATAGTTTTTAGTAATAGTTTATTAAATACTTAAAAAACACATTTTTATGATAAAATTTGTAAATTTTTATTGTGCATTTTTTTTTATCATTATTAGTTTAAAAAAAATTACAAATATAAAATATTGACATATTAGTTTAAAATATGTTAATTACAAATTCAAAATAAGAGAATTTTTTTAAAAAGCCCATTCTTTTAATGTATATGCATTTTCCTCTCTTACATTAAATTTGTTCTATGGAATTATGAATTCCATCTCTTACATTAATTTTGTTCTATGGAATTATGATTTTTCTTAAATAATATCTATTATCACTCAGAACAAAAACCTAAAAATTATATAATGATAATTATGACTGCAATCAATTATGTGAAAAATAAGTGGTGAAAAATGACTAGTTTCTAATTCTGACTATAATGAATCATGTGCTGAAGAAGAAGCAATGCAAAATAATCAATTATGTACTGAAGAAGCAATGCAAAATGATCGACTTCAAATATTGTTGAATAATCATCCACAACAGGTTAAGAACTAAGGTTCTAAACCTATGATATGAATTTGAGTAGAAACATGATTCAATAATAATCCAAAAAAATGTTACCATGTTGCCTATTATGATTATCGTCCCATGTATAATCGCATGTCTTTTATTAAGGGACAAGCTCAATGATATTCACAAATAACAAATGGCTTTTCACATATAATGGATTTCTTAGCTTTTATGCCTAAAGGAGTCTTGGGAGCCACTACTGAACTTAGCATAGCTCTTGTGGCCAAGTGAGAAAAACACCATTAATATTTAATTAGTGGAAATTGAGGACTCTTCCTAATCCACATTCATGTAAATCATTATAACCAAATTATTGAGAGTGATCATATTTTTAAAACTAAAAAAGATTTTAGATTAGTAATCATTTGTGCTAGCTTAAATTATATATACATAAAAAGATCCAGGGGTGATTTTAAGGATGGAAATTTATATTAAAATGTAGAAACATGGACTAATGTTACTAGTCTTTAATATTCAAAATGAAAAATGCAAAATGTTTGGAAATAGTTTTGTAAAAATATTTAAATTTGTAAGGATTTTATATAATTTCTATAAAATTTTGGTAATTTTAAGGTTATATATATATATATATATATATATATATATATATATATATATATATTGTAAATTAGGGTTTTGTATTAATTC
>SNQJ01S0165596.1:1353-21072 GCA_010110895.2 Picea sitchensis | reverse complement strand
TATTTTTTTCAAGAAACCCATCAAACCGATACTCATGTTCACTTTCAAGACTATCAGTCAAATGTCACAAGTTGTCAATATAGTCATTTGGTATGTGCAACACGCATAAAGTTAATAGAAGTTCAATCAGGTACCGGTGTAGTCTCTGTGGTCGGCAAGCAGGAGCGACACGGAGAACAGGAGTCATTGCGGCAAGCAACAAGGCAACGATATGTTCATGTTTTTAGTAGAGTAGAATGCTTAGTTATTTACTGCTGAGATTATGACTGTACTGTAGTAAAATGTCATTTCCTATATTTTCTGTAGATCAGCACAGGAAATCAGTTTTGGCAATTTCTTTCGAAGCTGTCCACGTAAACTGCAATTGGTTATCTCGTCTTTATATCTGGTACAATTAGTGTTCCTGGTAAATTGTTTTGGGTTTATGGTAAATTGTTTTGGATTCTTGGTAAATTGTTTTGGGTTTATGGTAAATTGTTTTGGGTATGGTTATTTCACTTTTATATATGAGTTCAGTTTTAGGGTATCGGGTAATCTTTTTGGGATTTGTGGTTATGTATTCAGGTCCCTGGGCGTTGATTTTTTGGGGCGTTTGAATTCTTGACTATGGACGTTTTATTTTTACTCTGTGGGCGAAAGCCTTCTTGGTGGGCATTTTTATTCCTCTGGGGAGAATTCATTGACTGTGGGAGTTTTTCTTTATTCACTGTGGGCATCTAGGTATGACGGTGTGATGTTATTTCAGTGGGAATTTTATTACAGTGCGTCCCTAATTAGTGCGTGTTGTTTTCATTACAGCGCACTTTTTTTTTCCTTTATTACAGTGCGCCCCTTTTTATTTTAGTGGGCGTTAATATGGATGGGGGCGTTTAGACCCTTGTGGCTGTAGATTAAATTACAGGGCATCTTTATTTTTCCTGGGCGTACTTATACTGCCGGGGAAAATTTCGTTTAGTAATTGTTATGAGAACTAAATTTTGGTTGTTAGAATTACCATAAATGAAATACTATATTCCTCCCTTCCACATGGAGCAATAAATAGATGGAATTACTTTCGGATGAACCCATTAAACCTTTCAATTCATTGATTATTTTTGTATTTTAAAATAAAATGAAACAATATATTTTTTTATATAAATGAAATCCTCCTATTATTTTTCTTATAACTGAACTGAAATCCTCTCTTATTCTTTTGTCCAATCAAACAGTTTTTTTATTTTTATAACTGGAATCCTCTCTTATTCCGTTGTCGACAGTGAAATCGAGACTCACACAGATAACGCAAGGGTGTTATCAGAGTCTCGAGAGGTTTAGTTTTTTCTTATTTTCCTCGAAACAACACTAAACACATGATTAAAATTCAACTAATAAGTAGACATGACGAACAGTCCATAACTCTAGTACTCCACATAAAATTAAAGCCTGGTCTCATGTCAAACAATTATTCAGAACTGAGATGGAAATTATTCAGAAACTAAGGATTGTAATTTCTTTTGGTTCTAACTAAATCATCTTAGCGATTGAAGGCAATCCTAAAGATAGTAAACCACCCTTTATTTAGGCAGAGGAAAATTCTGATATAAAATCTAGACCTGATTCGGTTGGGTAAAAGTATCTTCTTCCTAATTGTTTTACCTTTTACTAGAATTCTATTGTTTGACAAACTACCATTCCACTTAAGCGAATCTGTAAATTATGGGCAAAGAAAAAGAAAAAGAAAAACATTATAGACCTTTATTGTAAGTTATGGGCAGTATAGACCTTAAGTATTTCATGACAACACTTTGCTTTAATTAATCAAGCATTCACCTTCTAGTTAGCATTCATGCAACTTACTACTTTTGATTATTCTTTAAATACAACAATCTACTTTATTTTATAAGGGAAACCTATCCTATTTCAGTCAACATTCATTAACATATTTTGACTGATCGCGGTACCATCATTGTGTTTTGTCCGATAAAATCCTCGACTTCTTTGTACCAGTCATCATCACGCTGTAAAGTGAGAATCTTCTCACGTAGATTTGTCTGAAGAGGTAACACCGAAAATATGCGTGGCCTCCGACTCAAGGCATCCGTCACTCGGTTCACTGTTCCCTTTATGTAAGTAATCTTGAAGTCGTATTCGCTAAGCAATTCCGACCAATGTCGTTGTCGCACGTTCAGGTCGCTTTGCGTAAAAATGTGTTGTAGTCCACAATGATCAGTCTTTAATTTAAATTTTCGTCCAACAAGGTAACGTCTCCAAACCTTCAAGGCATATACGATGGCTAATAACTCCAAATCATGCTTCGCGTAGTTCTCCTCATGCCTTCTCATCTTCCTCGAAATGTACGCAATCACTCGTCCGTCCTGCATCAAGACTCTGCCTAAACCTTCCTTGGATGTGTCAGTGCATACCAAGAAGTCTGCGTCCATGTCAGGGACCTTTAGTATCGGCGTGGTTGTCAACAACTCTTTAAGCCTCTGAAATGCTTCCACGCATTTATCTGTCCAAACAAAATTCCGGTTTTTCTTCTGCAATTCTGTGATCGGATTGACTATGTTTGAAAAACCCTCGACAAACCGTCGATAGTATCCTGCTAATCCCATAAAACTACGCACTTCTGTGACATTCGTCGGCGCAGGCCATTCCATAATAGCCTCAACCTTGGTTGGATCCACAGCGATACCTTCGTCAAAGATGAGATGCCCTAAGTAGTGAATCCTCGATTGATAAAAAGAGCATTTGGACAACTTCCCATACAACTTGTGTTCTCGTAAACATTGTAGTACAAAGCGCAAATGCTCGTCATGCTCCTCCGTCATCCGAGAGTAGATCAAAATATAGTCAATGAATACTTGAACGAACTTGTCCAAGTACTCACGAAACACCTCGTTCATCAAACTCATGAATACCCCTGGGGCATTTGTCAATCCAAACGGTAGAACAGTAAACTTGTAATGTCCAAATATCGTCTTAAAGGCGGTCTTGGGGATGTCATCCTCCTTGATCTATAACTGGTGATACCCTGATCGCAAATCGATCTTGGAGAACACCGTCGCACCCTTCATTTGATCGAACAGATCATCAATTCTAGCTAAGGGATATTGATTCTTGATCGTCGCCTTGTTCAGTTGATGGTAGTCAATGCAAAGCCTCCATGATCCATCCTTATTTCGTATGAAAATAACTGGTGCACCCCACGGTGACACACTAGGATGTATTAGTCCCAGATCCAACAACTCCTTCAGTTGCATTTTCAACTCTTGCAACTCCGGGGTCGACATCCGATAAGGCGTTCTTGCTATCGGTTCGGTTCCCGGTTTCAGGTCTATGGTAAACTCCAGTTCCCTTTCTCGCGACATCCCAGGCAACTCCTGTGGAAATACGTCCACAAACTCCTTCACCACCGGAAGGTGTTCTAGACCTTCCGCTACTCCATTCTCGTTTAGCGCAAGGATCGCATAAAGTTTGCACCCCTTGCGCATACTCTTCTGTAACTATAAGGAAGAGATGAACCGCAGGGAAACTCCCTGGTTCCTTCCTACAATCACACGTCTTTGTCCTTCGTCATCAACCAAGCTCAACCGTTTCGTCTTATAGTTGAGTATCGGCTCATGCGTTTCCAGCCAATCGATACCGATCATGACGTCGTAAGATCCTAAGATCGTGACGTACAAGTTGACCCTCGTGACAAACTCTCCCAGGTTAAGGGCACAGCCCGTAACCTTTCCTCCCACCTTCTGTTTGGCTCCCGAAGCCATCTCTACGAAGCTAAACTCATCCTGTTCGACTTCCTTTACCTTAATCCTTTTTAGCACTGCACCGGAAATGAAACTCTCAGTAGTACCTTGGTCTATCAAAATACTAAGGGTCTAGTCAGCAACAGTACCTGTCGTCTTGAGCGCAGTTGACTTGTGCTCTACCTAGCGGTTATTCACCACTGCATGTATCCGATGGGCCTTGCCCATATCTCCCACGGTAGCGGGTCCGGCTCATCCGGACACCCTGGTCCTCTCCATAGGACAGTCGCGCTGGTGGTGCGACTCCCCACACATCCAACACCCCTTCTTCGGCCTCGTAGTCCTAGTACCCAAAGTAGAAGATGACTGCCCATCGACCTGAAACCTTGGTCTGTTCTACTAAACAAGCCTAGACTGTTGTTGTTGTGGGCGACGCTGCTGCTAGTGCTGTGGTCCTCGATAAGGTTTCATCTGCTGAGGCATTGGTCGTCGAGGTGTAGCAAAAGTGGATCCCCTCTGGAAGCCACGATGTCCCGGCATATTTCTCGCTGGTGTTTGATGCTGCGGCGTACCAAATGAACCCTGCCCTGTGGGTCTCGCTGGAGGCCAGGTCTGACCCCCACTGGTAAGCTCCTCCTCTGCTATGAGGGCCTTTTGGACAGCATCGTGCAAGGTTTGAGGCATCAAGATCCTAACCTTTGCACACAGGCTGCCATTAAGGCCAAACACGAAACGGTTGACCTTGAGCTTCTCAGTGTTAAGGTGCGGATCATACTGGAGCAGCTCCATGAAACGTGCCTTGTACTCGGGCACCGTACGACCTCCCTATCGTAAGGCGTTGAACTCGTTGAGATGACGCTCAATGAACTCCTCTGAAAGGTACCTCTCTCAGAACCGTTCCTCGAAGAGTTCCCATGACATGTCTTCCACGGCCATGTTCAGCTGCGGCAGGAGCATCTTCCACCATAGAAGAGCGCTCCATGGTGGACCTTCATGTTGAAAGACCGCCATGTGGACCTTCATGTTGGAGGTATAATCGGGAAGTGTGAAGCACACCGCCATATTCTCCAACCATGCCTTGGCGGCTACGCCGTCCGAGGCACCAAAGAACTTGGGAAATTTTACCTTCTCGAGTTCACGGTGAATGCTACCTGTAACGGCCGGTGCGCGTGGCAAAACCTCAGGGGGTGTCGGTGCCCTGGCCTCGTCTCAGTCCAATCTATTGATCAGTGCCTCGGACATGCGCTGAAAATATCTCATCATCTCAACAACATCGCCAACTGCTATCTTCTCCTGTCCGAGAACTTGCTCGCCTCCCTGGGGGTTAGACCCCTCAGGCGTGGATGTTGTTGGAGGCGTCACGCCTCCTCCCCTAGCACCCCGTCGTATGCCTCTGCGATGTCCTCTAACCATGATTACCTGCACGTACACAATCAAATCGATCAACAACAATATAATCAATCTAATCCTGTCAATGAAAGCTGTAGCGAATCCCAAGTCGCGGGTCGAACCGACTCTGATACCATATGTAACAACCTCCTCGTTACGACGACGACTCTTTAAAAGATTTTTTTTTTTGTGTTAAGGTGTGTGCGCGTGTAGAAGTAACAGACACAATTGACTCTATGTCGCCACCCGACAACCAACAAGACACCACCATGAAGATTACCGCAAGAAGACAAGGGCGCACAACAAGTAGCTGCAAGCAATGAACGACCAAAGACATAAGGCGCACACAAGTACTGCAACAATAACGACCAAGGACATAAGGCGGACAGCGAAAACATTTAACGACATATTGGGTAATGCACAGTATGAACACAGAGGGAAGGATCCCTAGTACTAGATCTTACTATTCCTGCATAGGAAAGCAGGGAGTTGAATCTTATTTCTCTGCTCTGGAGAGAGAGAAGGTCAGATAGGCTTCTGGATGACTGCTCAGGCAGAAACTAGTAATCTCCGTCAGGTGTGTCGCAAGAGTGGAAACCCCACCTTTAAAGGGCACGAGACTCTTGATACGACACTGGATTCCTTCGCAAAATTATTCACCACACAGAATTCTATACTAAGGCTACATGGAGGTGGCTACGTCCCACCCGACACAATCAGTCCAATCAACAAATTATTACAACCTCGCGCAACAATAAAAAGGGGCATCCTCGTCTTCTATGGAAGGCGCAAGACAGGACTCAGACAATGACCACTAAAATGGTGACAAGGCAATGATCATGACTCAACCGTGATTGATTATTAGCCAATCTCCCATTTAATTTTATTAACCACGAGTACATTAGCATAAGGTAAATCTAATTAAATTTTCCCTTAGTTTAAGGGCCTTACCCTTTTGTGTTGAAATTATAAGGGAATTAAAACGTCCTTTCGATGTCCTTTACCTTTATACTACAACCACATGGTAACAAATAATAATGACCTTACACTCTTATGTTCTCAAGGCTACATGCATTTTCAAGGGAGAGGATATTACATTTGTCGGGTTCAATGATAAACTACCATGACTTTACATTACAAATGACATTGCAATTACATCACAATCACCTTATATCTGGTACATTTCCCATATGATAAAAACACAATAAAACTACCCTAGAACAATAAAAACTTCACATTTTACATCAATATCCTTGCAACGAAATAACCATAAAATTAGTCGCGCTATTATTACCAAATGTTGAACCCACTACATTTACCTTACTTTGAATGTTATCACCGACATAAGCAAATCTCCACATTACCTTAACATTACCTTAACCACCCATTCCATATAATTACATACCATTTCAATAATTCAACAATTACCTTAACAATTATCACCTTATCAACCATAACCTTCTAACAATTATTGCCATTAAACACATATCACTTTAACAAATATTACTTTAACAATCATCAAATAAATACTTCAACTGTACTTTAACAATTAGGTTACCTCACTTTCACATCCTATTACATCAACACTATTGCTTGTTTTAACATTAACTACCACATTCCTAACTTAAGTAGCTTGCTATATCAAATACTAACTAAATAAGCGATCTGTTGTTAATGAATGTTGACTGAAATAGGATAGGTTGCCCTTATAAAATAAAGTAGATTGTTGTATTTAAAGAATAACCAAAAGTAGTAAGCTGCATGAATGCTAACTAGAAGGTGAATGCTTGATTAATTAAAGCAGAGTGTTGTCATGAAATACTTAAGGTCTATACTACCCATAACTTACAATAAAGGTCTATAATGTTTTTTTTTTCTTTTACTTTTCCCATAATTTACAGATTCGCTTAAGTGGAATGGTAGTTTGTCGAACAATAGAATTCTAGTAAAAGGTAAAACAATTAGGAAGAAGATAATTTTACCCAACCGAATCAGGACTAGATTTTATATCAGAATTTTCCTCTGCCTAAATAAAGGGTGGTTTACTATCTTTAGGATTGCCTTCAATCGCTAAGATGATTTAGTTAGAACCAAAAGAAATTACAATCCTCAGTTTTTGAATAATTTCCATCTCATTTCTGAATAATTGTTTGACATGAGATCAGGCTTTAATTTTATGTGGAGTACTAGCGGTATGGACTGCTCGTCATGTCTACTTATTAGTTGAATTTTAATCATGTGTTTAGTGTTGTTTCGAGGAAAATAAGAAAAAACTGAACCTCTCGAAACTCTCAGAACACCCTTGCGTTATCTGTGTGAGTCTCGATTCCACTGTCGACAATGGAATAAGAGAGGATTCCAGTTATAAAAATAGAAAAACTATTTGATTGGACAAAAGAATAAGAGAGGATTTCAGTTAAGTTATAAGAAAAATAATAGGAGGATTTCATTTATATAAAAAAAAATATTGTTTCATTTTATTTTAAAATGCAAAAAATAATGGATGAATTGAAAGGTTTAATGGGTTCATCCGAAATTAGTTCCATCTATTTATTACTCCATGTGGAAGGGAGGAATATAGTATTTCATTTATGGTAATTCTAACAGCCAAAATCTATTTCTCATAACAATTACCAAACGAAATTTGCCCCGGTAGTATAAGCACACCCAGGAAAAATAAGGACGCCCTGTAATTTAATCTAGAGCCACAGGGGTCTAAACGCCCCCATCCATATTAATGCCCACTGAAATAAAAAGGGGCAGACTGTAATAAAGGAAAAAAAAAGTGCGCTGTAATGAAAACAACACACACTAATTAGGGATGCACTGTAATAAAACGCCCACTAAAATAACATCACACCTTCATACCTAGATGCCCACAGTGAATAAAGAAAAAACCCCACAGTCAATGAATTCACCGAGAGGAATAAAACGCCCACCAAGAAGACTTTCGCCCACAGAGTAAAAATAAAAACGCCCACAGTCAAGAATTCAAACGCCCAAAAAAATCAATGCCCAGGGACCCGAATACATAACCACAAATCCCCAACAGATTACACAAAACCCTAAAACTGAACTCATATATAAAAACATAACCATACCCAAAACAATTACAAGAAACCCTACGAATGTACCAAGTAGAAAAAAAAAATTGAACAACCATAAACCCAAAACAATTTACCAGGAACCCTAACTGTACCAGATATAAAGACGAGATAACCAATTGCAGTTTACATGGACATCTTCGAAAGAAATTTCTAGAACTGATTGCCAGCGCTGATCTACAGAAAATACCCCTATTTTTTTTTTGCAGAGTTTAAGGAACGATAAAATGAAATTTTACTACAATACATTCATAATCTCAGCAGTAAATAACTAAGCATTCTACTCTACTAAAAACATGAACATATCGTTGCCTTGTTGCTTGCTGCAATGACTCCTGTGCTCCGTGCCGCTCCTGCTTGCCGACCGCAGAGACTACATCGGTACCTCCCAGCCAACGCTAGGGGTACTCTTCTTCTCCCTTATCCCCCCGACCCGCAAAGGGTCCACACACATTCCAGACAGTAACCTAGCTTCCCAGCTCGCCTCTAAGGCTGAGCTACCACTCAATCAACTGAGAAAATCCCCAACTCCTCACAAGCAAATCAGTCCAGTTGCAATTTTGGGCAGCATAATAATACCTCCTAGCAGATCCCCTTCTTTTCCCCCATCCTCTTTCTTTTATCCCCCTTTTGACCTAAATCCCCCTTTTGTTTTCAGTTTTCGTCAAAAACCCTAAATCATATTTCTTTTAAGTTCTCCCCCNNNNATTTTTTTTTTTATTTTTAAAAACTCAAAAGGTAAATGCACTAAGCATCCTTTCCTTATATTTTTAAATTCATATATATTTCTTTTAAACTCCCATTAGTTAACTAATTAAATTCTTCTTTTCAAATTTACAACCACCTATTTGAATTAATTTCTTAATCTCTTTATTTTACCCTACACACTTTATGAAGACTCACATTAGCTTAAGTGGGATTTTTTTTTTTTGTTTAATTTTATTATTAGCATCTGTATTGTTAGTGCTAGCTAGTAGGAAATGAAATTCTGATGTTATTTGAATGACAGAGCTATGGTGAGCTAGAATATAATGGCATTGTTATTAGGAGATGGTTAAGTTTTGATTGTTATGTTAGGGTGAAGTAGTACCTTCACTAAAAAGATAAATTATCAAGCTTATTACTGGGAATGAGGAATGGCCTTATGTATGAAATTAAGGAAGGAATTACTTTATGAATTCAATTAAAGGAGGAATTGTTTTATGTATTTAATTAAGGAAAGAAACTCCTTGGATTAGGTGGAGGGTGAAAATTAAAGGGGTAATGAATATTTAATGTATAGTCTTGAATTATGTTTTCTTTTTGACATAGGGCTCAAAGTCTGAAATGGCGACGCCTGGTTAGGGGAATTGTTTAAGGATTTGTTAAGGTGTCGATGTCTTAGCGCTAGTTAGGTTGTTTCCTTCATCCACATTACTGCGACGTGCCCTTCAGGACACACAATCTGCTCCAAGGGTGCCACTCGCCTCTTGAGTTTCTTTTCTGTGACGTGCCCTTCAGGATGCACCACGTGCTCCAAGGGTGCCACTCGCTTCTTGAGTTTCTTTTGTGCGACATGCCCTTCAGGATGCACCATGTGCTCCAAGGGTGCCACTCGCCAAATGGCCTGATTGGTAGACATCTATAAACCCTGAAGTCAACACTCCGTCAGGTGAACTTGTGGGAGACTAAGGGTTCTAAGGAATAAGGCCCCTACCTTATTACGTGCTTCTTAGAATCATCGTGAGCGACTGTCGCAGTCTGCCCTCATGGCATCGTGGATCCTCTCGAACTAGGTAATCGTTAACCTACAGTTCGAGCCATGGTGGGAGTGCTAGTAGGCGGTGGCAGGGCTGCTGTCCACCCCTCTCCCTCAACCTCTCTGGAACTCATGTGTGGCCCCTTTACTCCATATGTGAGTCTGGTCGGCAAACTATCATCAGCCTGCATCATCAACAATCATGTCAGAAATGTCAACATCACATCATCGAATCAAAATAAAATATCACAGTAAATACATCAACCCCAAAAGCACACTCCCTGACTCAATCCAGAGTCCAAGGAGTTCCATCGATGCCTCTTCATCCTCCAGGTCAAAAACCCTACACACTCAATAAAACTGAGTCAATAGCACCTGTCTACATCAAATAGTAACACATCAGGTCGTCTGTCAATCACATCATAATCAAGTATAAATGGTCTAACATCATAATAGTCCAGATCACTTGCGAGCAAGTGTCCTCAAATAATAAGTTTTCTCAGTGCGCCAGAGCGGGATGTTACATACACCCCTCTTGGTATAAACTTCGTCCCAAAGTTTCTTAGTATAAATGCAGAAATAAAAGTATCACAGTATCATAAGTCTATCAATCAAACAAAAATGGAAACTGATGACGCATATCATATGCATCCTCCCAGGTCGTCGAGTGCGGACTATAACTGTCCCACTGGACCTTGACCTAATCTATCGTTCGACATCGTAACTGTCAAACGCGATGATCTAAGATGCCGACCGGCTCAGCCGTGAGCGCTCCCTCGTCCGATACCTACAAGGAACTCATGTCAATCACATGTGTAGGATCACTAACATAATGTCTCAAAACAGATACATGAAAAACATCGTGCATACGCCTCAAAGAATCAGGCAAGGCTAGTCGATAGGCCATGGGCCCCTTTCTCTCCACAATCTCAAAAGGTCCCACGAACCTAGGAGAGATTTTAGCTCCCTTTCCAAATTTGATCGAAATCTTATGTGGTTTAACTCGCAAGAAGACTCAATCGCCGACCTCGTAACTACGGTTGACTCGGTGCGCATCGGTATAACTCTTCTGTCGATCCTGCGCTTCTTTAATCCCTTGTCTTATGGTTTTCATTTTCTCTTCCATTTCCTAGATCGCTTCTGGTCCCACCAGGACCCTATCCTCAAGCTGATCCCAAATCAAGGGCGTCCGACATGGTCGCCCATAAAGAAACTCAAAAGGCACCATCTTTATGGTGCTCTGATAACTGTTGTTGTAAGCGAACTCTACTAGAGGCAGGAATTCCTCCCAATGCTTTTGTTGGTCCATCACATACATGCGCAACATGTCTTATAAGGTTTGGTTCATTCGTTCGGTCTGTCCATCAGTCTCTGGGTGATATGTAGTACTAAAATTGAGTTGGGTTCCCAAGGCCTCTTGAAAACTTGTCCAAAATCGTTCAATAAACATCGATCCTCGATCGGATATAATCTTCTTAGGCACGCCATGCAACCTTACAATGTCACTGATGAAAACTCTCACTATGTTAGGTGCCTGATACGTCGTACGCACACAAATAAAGTGAGAACTCTTTGTCAGAGTGTCTATGACTACAAAAATCGAGTCGTGCCTCCTTGCCGTCAGTGGCAATCCAACAATGAAATCCATCGAATAACTTCCCATTTCGATTCCAGAATGGCATGTGGTTGAAGTAAACCTATCGGGTGTCTATGCTCAGCCTTTACCTGCTGACACTCTAGGCATCTAGCCACAAAGTTAATTATGTCGGCCTTCATTCCTTTCCAAAATAATAATGGGTTAAGGCCTGCCCTCATCTTCGTAACCCCTGGGTGAGCCATGTAAACTTCTCTATGAGCCTCGCTCAAGATCAACATGCTCAACTCGTCGTTAGGCGGTACGTAAATCCAAACTCTAAACCTCAATAACCCATCTCTATCAAAAGAAAATCCCTCATATCGCGGTACCATCATTGTGTTTTGTCTGATAAAATACTCGACTTCTTTGTACTAGTCATCATCACGCTGTAAAGTGAGAATCTTCTCGCGTAGATTTGTCTGAAGAGGTAAGACTGAAAATATGCGTGGCCTCTGACTCGAGGAATACGCCACTCGATTCACTGTTCCCTTTATGTAAGTAATCTCGAAGTCGTATTCGCTAAGCAATTCCGACCAATGTCGTTGTCACGCGTTCAGGTCACTTTGCGTAAAAATGTGTTGTAGTCCACAATGATCAGTCTTTAATTCAAATTTTCTTCCAACAAGGTAGTGTCTCCAAACCTTCAAGGAATATACGATGGCTAATAACTCCAAATTGTGCATCGCATAGTTCTCCTCATGCCTTCTCAGCTTCCTCGAAATGTACGCAATCACTCATCCGTCATGCATCAAGACTCTGCCGAAAACTTCCTTGGATGCGTCAGTGCATACCAAAAAGTTTGCGTCGATGTCAGGGACCTTTAGTATCGACGTGGTTGTCAACAACTCTTTAAGCCTCTGAAATGCTTCCGCGCATTTCTCTGTCCAAACAAACTTTCGGTTTTTCTTCTGCAATTCCGTGATCGGATTGGCTATCTTCAATAAACCCTCGACAAACTGTCGATAGTATCCTGCTAATCCCATAAAACTACGCACTTATGTGACATTCGTCGGCACAGGCCATTCCATAATAGCCTCAACCTTGGCTGGATCCATGGTGATACCTTCGCCGGAGATGACATGCCCAAGTAGTGAATCCTCGATTGATAAAAAAAGCATTTGGACAACTTCCCATACAACTTGTGTTCTCGTAAACATTGTAGTACCAAGTGAAAATGCTCGTTATGCTCCTCCATCGTCCAAGAGTAGATCAAAATATCGTCAATGAATACTTGGACGAACTTTTCCAAGTACTCATGGAACACCTCGTTCATCAAACTCATGAATACCTCTGGGGTATTTGTCAATCCAAACGGTAGAATAGTAAACTCGTAATGTCCAAATCTCGTCTTAAAGGCGGTCTTGGGGATGTCATCCTCCTTGATCCGTAACTGGTGATACCCTGATCGCAAATCGATCTTGGAGAACACCGTTGCACCCTTCATTTGATCGAATAGATCATCAATTCTAGCTAAGGGATATTGATTCTTGATTGTCACCTTGTTAAGTTGACTATAGTCAATGCAAAGCCTCCATGATCCATCCTTCTTTCGTATGAAAATAACTAGTGCACCCCACAGAGACACAATAGGATGTATTAGTCCTAGATCCAACAACTCCTTCAGTTGCATTTTCAACTCTTGCAACTCCGAGGTCGACATCCGATAAGGCGTTCTTGCTATCGGTTCGGTTCCCAGTTTCAGGTCTATGGTAAACTCCAGTTCCCTTTCTGGCGGCATCCCAGGAAACTCCTCTGGAAATACGTCCGCAAACTCCTTCACCACCGGAAGGTGTTCTAGACCTTCCGCTACTCCATTCTCGTTTAGCGCGAGGATCGCATAAAGTTTTCACCCCTTGTGCATACTCTTCCGTAACTGTAAGGAAGAGACGAACCATAGGGAAAATCTCTGGTTCCTTCCTACAATCACACGTCTCTGTCCTTCGTCATCAACCAAGCTCAACCATTTTGTCTTACAGTTGAGTATCGCCTCATGCGCTTCCAACCAATCCATACCGATCACGAAGTCATAAGATCCTAAGATCGTGACGTACAAGTTGACCCTCGTGACAAACTCTGCCAGGTTAAGGGCACATCATGTAAGCTTTCCTCCCACCTTCTGTTTGGCTTCCGAAGCCATCTATACGAAGCTAAACTCATCCTGTTCGACTGCCTTTACCTTAATCCTTTTTAGCGCTGCACTAGAAATGAAACTCTCAGTAGCACCTGGGTCTATCAAAATACTAAGGGTCTGGTAAGCGACAGTACCCGTCATCTCGAGCAAAGTTGACTGGTGCTCTGCCTGGCGGTTATTCACCGATGCATGTATCCGATGGGCCATGCCTATATCTCCCACGGTAGAGGGTCCGGCTGATCTGGACACCTTGGTCCTCTCCATAGGACATTCGCGCTGGTAGTGTGGCTCCCCACACGTCCAACACCACTTCTTCGGCCCCGTAGTCCTAGTACCCGAAGTAGAAGATGACTACCCACCGACCTAAAACACTGGTCTGTTCTGCTGAATAGGCCTAAACTACTGCTGCTGCGGGCGACGTTGTTTTTGGTGTTGTGGTCCTCGATAAGGTGTCCGCTGCTGAGGTGGTGGTCGTCGAGGTGTAGCAAAAGAGGATCCCCTCTGGAAGCCACGATGTCCTGCCATATGTATCGCTGGTGTTTGATGTTGCGGCGTACCAAATGAACCCTGCCCTGCGGGTCTCACTGGAGGCCTGGTCTGACCCCCACTGGTAAGCTCCTCCTCTGCTATGAGGGCCTTTTGGATATCGTCATGCAAGGTTTGAGGCATCAAGATCCTAACCTTTGCACACAGGCTGTCGTTAAGGCCAAACATGAACCGGTTGAACTTGAGCTTCTCAGTGTTAAGGCGTATATCATACCAGAGAAGCTCCATGAAACGTGCCTCGTACTCGGGCACTGTATGACCTCCCTATAGTAAGGCGTTGAACTCGTTAAGCCGACGCTCAATGAATTCCTCTGAAAGGTACCTCTCTCGGAACCGTTCCTCGAACAGTTCCCATGACACGTCTTCCATGGCCATGTTCAGCTGTGGCAGGAGCATATTCCACCATAGAAGAGAGCTCCCCTTCAGTTGAAACACCGCCATGTGGACCTTCATGTTGGAGGTATAATCGCGAAGTGCGAAGCACACCGCCATATTCTCCAACCATGCCTTGGCAGATGCGCCGTCCGGGGCACCAAAGAACTCGGGAAATTTTACCTTCTCGAGTTCACGGTGAATGCTACCTGTAACGGTCGATGCGCACGATGAAACCTCAGGGGGTGTCGGCGCCCTGGACTCGTCTCAGTCCAATATACTGATCAGTGCCTCGGACATGCGCTGAAAAGATCTCATCATCTCAACAACATCGCCAACTGCTATCTTCTCTTGTCTGAGAACTTGCTCGCCTCCCTGGGGGTTAGACCCCTCAGGCGTGGATGTTGTTGGAGGCGTCACGCCTCCTCCCCTAGCACCCCATCATCTGCCTCTGCGACGTCCTCTAACCATGATTACCTGCATGTACACAATCAACTGAATCAACAACAGTATAATCAATCTAATCCTGTCAATGAAAGCCGTAGCGAATCCCAAGTCGCGGGTCAAACCGGCTCTGATACCATATGTAACAACCTCCTCGTTACGACAATGACTCTTTAAAAGATTTTTTTTTTTGTGTTAAGGTGTGTGCGCGTGTAGAAGTAACAGACACAATTGACTCTATGTCGCCACCCGACAACCAACAAGACACCACCATGAAGATTACCGCAAGAAGACAAGGGCGCACAACAAGTAGCTGCAAGCAATGAACGACCCAAGACATAAGGCGCACACAAGTACTGCAACAATAACGACCAAGGACATAAGGCGGACAACGAAAAAATTTAACGACATACTGGGTAATGAATAGTACGAACACAGAGGGAAGGATCCCTAGTAGTATATCTTACTATTCCTACACAGGAAAGAAGGGATTTGAATCTTATTTCTCTGCTCCGGAGAGAGAGAAGGTCAGATAGGCTACTGGCTGACTGCTCAGGCAGAAACTAGTAATCTCCGTCAGGTGTGTCGCAAGAGTGGAAACCCCGCCTTTAAATTGCCCGAGACTCTTGATATGACACTGGATTCCTTCGCAAAAGTATTCACCACACAGACTTCTATACTAAGGCTACATGGAGGTGGCTACGTCCCACCCGACACAAGCAGTCCAATCAGCAAATTATTACAACCCCGCGCAACAATAAAAAGGGGCATCCATGTCTTCTACGGAAGTCACAAGACAGGACTCAGACAACGACCACTAAAATTGTGACAAGGAAATGTCTATGACTCAACCATGATTGATTATTATCCAATCTCCCATTTAATTTTATTAACCGCGAGTAGATTAGCATAAGGTAAATCTAATTAAATTGTCCCTTAGTTTAAGGGCCTTACCCTTTTGTGTTGAAATTATAAGGGAATTAAAAAGTCCTTCCGATGTCCTTTACCTTTATACTACAACCACATGGTAACAAATAATAATGACCTTACACTCTTATGTTCTCGAGGCTACATGCATTTTCAAGGGAGAGGATATTACATTGGTTGGGTTCAACGATAAACTACCATGACTTTACATTACAAATGACATTGAAATTACATCACAGTCACCTTATATCTGGTACATTTCCCATATGATAAAAATACAATAACACTACCCTAGAACAATAAAAACTTCACATTTTACATCAATATCCTTGCAACAAAATAACCATAAAGTTATCCACGCTATTATTACCAAATGTCGAACCCACTACATTTACCTTACTTTGAATGTTAGCACCGACATAAGCAAATCCCCACATTACCTTAACCATCCATTCCATATAATTACATTCCATTTCAATAATTCAACAATTACCTTAACAATTATCACCTTATCAACCATAACCTTCTAACAATTATTGACATTAAACCCATATGACTTTAACAAATATTACTTTAACACTCATCACATAAATACTTCAACTCTACTTTAACAATTAGGTTACCTCACTTTCACATCCTATTACATCAACTCTATTGCTTGTTTTAACATTAACTACGACATTCCTAACTTAAGTAGCTTGCTATATCAAATACCAACTAAATAAGCGATCTGTTGTTAATGAATGTTGACTGAAATAGGATAGGTTTCCCTTATAAAATAAAGTAGATTGTTGTATTTAAAGAATAACCAAAAGTAGTAAGTTTCATGAATGCTAACTAGAAGGTGAATGCTTGATTAATTAAAGCAGAGTGTTGTCATGAAATACTTAAGGTCTATACTGCCCATAACTTACAATAAAGGTCTATAATGTTTTCTTTTTCTTTTTCTTTTCCCATAGTTTACAGATTCGCTTAAGTGGAATGGTAGTTTGTTGAAAAATAGAATTCTAGTAAAAGGTAAAACAATTAGGAAGAAGATACTTTTACCCAACCGAATCAGGTCTAGATTTTATATCATAATTTTCCTCTGCCTAAATAAAGGGTGGTTTACTATCTTTAGGATTGCCTTCAATCGCTAAGATGATTTAGTTAGAACCAAAAGAAATTACAATCCTCAGTTTCTGAATAATTTCCATCTCAGTTCTGAATAATTGTTTGACATGAGATCAAGCTTTAATTTTATGTGGAGTACTAGAGGTATGGACTGCTCATCATGTCTACTTATTAGTTGAATTTTAATCATGTGTTTAGTGTTGTTTCGAGGAAAATAAGAAAAAACTGAACCTCTCGAGACTCTGAGCACACCCTTGCATTATCTGTGTGAGTCTCGATTTCACTGTCGACAACGGAATAAGAGAGGATTCCAGTTATAAAAATAAAAAAACTGTTTGATTGGACAAAAGAATAAGAGAGGATTTCAGTTAAGTTATAAGAAAAATAATAGGAGGATTTCATTTATATAAAAAAAAATACTATTTCATTTTATTTTAAAATACAACAATAATCGATGAATTGGAAGGTTTAATGGGTTCATCTGAAAGTAATCCCATCTATTTATTACTCCATGTGGAAGGGAGGAATATAGTATTTCATTTATGGTAATTCTAACAACCAAAATTTAGTTCTCATAACAATTACCAAACGAAATTTGCCCTGGCAGTATAAGCACGCCCAGGAAAAATAAAGACGCCCTGTAATTTAATCTATAGCCATAGGGGTCTAAACGCCCCCATCCATATTAACGCCCACTGAAATAAAAAGGGGCGCACTGTAATAAAGGAAAAAAAAAGCGCGTTGTAATGAAAACAACATGCACTAATTAGGGACGCACTGTAATAAAACGCCCACTGAAATAACATCACACCATCATACCTAGATGCCCACAGTGAATAAATAAAAAACCCCAAAGTCAATGAATTCACCCCAGAGGAATAAAAACGCCCACCAAGAAGGCTTTCGCCCACAGAGTAAAAATAAAAACCCCCACAGTCAAGAATTTAAACGCCCAAAAAAATCAACACCCAGGGACCCAAATACATAACCACAAATCCCCAATAGATTACCCGAAACCCTAAAACTGAACTCATATATAAAAATGAAATAACCATACCCAAAACAATTACCAGAAACCCTACGACTTTACCAAGTAGAAAAAAAAAAATGAACAACCATAAACCCAAAACAATTTACCAGGAACCCTAACTGTACCAGATATAAAGACGAGATAAACAATTGCAGTTTACATGGACATCTTCGAAAGAAATTTCGAGAACTGATTGGCAGCGCTGATCTACAGAAAATACCCCTATTTTTTTTTGCAGAGTTTAAGGAATGAGGAAATGACATTTTACTACAGTACATTCATAATCTCAGCAGTAAAGAACTAAGCATTCTACTCTACTAAAAACATGAACATATCGTTGCCTTGTTGCTTGCCGCAATGACTCTTGTGCTCCGTTCCGCTCCTGCGTGCCAATATTATTATGTTTTCAACTTTCTAAGATAAGGTTTGTCATGGAAGTGGTTTAAATTTTTAGGGATGGAATTTGATTAGGCTCATCAAATATGATTAATATTTTAATATAATCGTTCATATTGACATTGTTGTGAAATAAACAATTATAAATATTTTGAAAATGATGACATGAAGTTTTACGACTTCATGTGAAGGGATTTTTTGTAATTAACATGACTTAATCACCTTACATATAATAGTATATATGCTTTTTAAACATGTGTGACTCTTTATGAACATGGGGAAAATCAAAGAGTATGGTTGGAAATTATAGGTTTGAAGGGGACGGCTCCATAAGATATATATGGGAATGGGTTCAAACATTCTAAAGCAAGTAAACCCCATAGAATAAATTTCATTAAAATATATTTTACTTTTCTTAACATGTGAGCCATTTCAAATCACAAGATGTCCAATGAGAATTTGATATCATTATGCTGCCCTAATACTATGTTTTCTTTAAAAAAGATTAGTCTCATCCAAATGTTATAAAGGGGCATGCTTAGAAGGATATATGATGACGGGTCTATAATTTGTAAGTACTTCTTTTACTCTTATTCAAATATAGCGCATCATAAGTGGTTCCCTTGTTATTATATTAATTCTTGTTTAAATACCAAGAACATAATTTTAGCACTAACTAAGATGCAAATTCATTAAGTTGTCTCACTCCTACATAGTATTTTTTTTATAAATGTCATAAATTAAAATATGTTTGAAGATAGTCAAAACAAGTTATCAAAATCTGTAATGTAATTTGAATGAAAAATTACAATTATGGAATGTACATGTGCCAAGCTTGTTTAAAAACCACGTAATGGTATTCCATCTTCAATTATTCGTTCATGATCGACTTTGGACATTTTCCATTTTTTAACTTTTTTTTTTTTATTGAACTTCTATTAACTTTATGCGCGCTGCACATACCAAATGACTATATTGACAATTTGTGACATCTGACTGATAGTCTTGAAAGTGAACATGCATATCGGTTTGATGGGTTTCTTGAAAAAAATATCCTTTCAATACAATGGATCCTCTTTCATATATAAAACTGTTATCATCAAAATCTTCTAATAGCCTCATCTTTTGTGACGTGCATCGCATCAAATAATATTTCACTTTTTCA
>SNQJ01S0165595.1:17734-36096 GCA_010110895.2 Picea sitchensis | reverse complement strand
CTGCACTCCCCCGTGTGGAAGAGTGTACATACTTCTAGGGTGTAAATACTTCATGGGGTATAAACATGGCTGAAAGTAAAATACCTTTGAATCAGGAAGATAATCAAGCTCCACAACCAACAATTTATGGTTGTGATTGAGGATCTCTCTGAAGAAGATGATTTTGTTCCTCCTATGGAGGAACTACCACCGCCATATGACCTCACCCCACCCTCTGATTCACCAGAAGTTGACCCAGTGATTGCACTTAATTCCCTCACTGGATTCTCTGCTCCCCAAACTCTTAAATTAATTGGTTACATAAAAAATAGTAAATTCATCATCCTTATGGACATTTGTAGAACCCATAACTCTATTCATCACTGCATTTCCCAAGAAGTCAATTATTACATTTGTGTCATCAATATTTTTCAAATAATGATTGCCAATGTGGTTCCATGAAATGTTGGGGACGATGTGAAAATGTGTGACTCCAAATTGGTCAGTATCCCCTGGAATCCCATATGTTTTCTATAGACATGGGTGGTTGTGACATTGTTCTTGGTGCCAAATGGTTATGCACTCTAGGCCCCATTCTCATGTATTTTAAGGACTTAACCATGCAATTCCAATAGGAGGGACAATAGTATAAGTTCCAAGAAATCAATATTTTTTAAATGATGATTGCCAATGTGGTTCGATGAAATGTTGGCGACGATGTGAAAATGTGTGACTCCAAATTGGTCACCCCTAAAATCCCATATGTTTTCTATAGACATGGGTGGTTTTGATATTGTTCTTGGTGTCGAATGGTTATGCACTCTAGGCCCCATTCTCATGTATTTAAAGGACTTAACCATGCAATTCCAATAGGAGGGACAACAGTATAAGTTCCAAGGAATCACAACAGGCTCCCATGAGATCATCAGTTCCCATCGCATGGAAAATCTCCTCAAAAAAGGTCATTCAGGAATTATAGACCAACTCCACTCCATTCATGTTGTTGAGACAGATTTTTTTCATCCTGACCTCCAATATATCCTCTCTCGCCACGAAGTTGTTTTTACCACCCCCAAAGTACTTCCCCTTTCCTGTGGAGTCCATGATCATTCCATCTCTCTCATCCTGGGAATTATTCCTCCCAATGTTTGGCCTTATCGTCATCCCTTTGCCCAGAAGAATGAAATTGAGAAAAAATTTCATGAATTACTAGAATTCAGTTTTATTCGTCCTAGTACTAGCCCCTATTCTTCCCCTATGGTCATGATACTCAAGAAAGAAGGTACTTGGCGCATGTGTCCTGATTTTTGTGCCCTCAGAAAACTAACAATCAAATACAAATTCCCCATTATTGTCATTGATGACCTCTTGGATGAATTGAGTGGTGCTCAGTACTTCACCAAATTGGATCTACGTTATGGCTACAACTAGATCCGTATGAAAGAAAAGGACATTCCCAAGATTTCATTTCACACTCATGATGGTCATTATGAATTATTGGCAATGCCCTTTGGATTGTGTAATGCTCTTTCCACTTTCCAAATTATTATGAATCATGTATTCTGTCCTTTTCTCCGTCATTGTGTCTTAGTTTTATTTGATGATCTTCTCATCTATAGTAAAAATTGGCCATCCCATCTCTCCCATGTCAATCAAGTTCTCCATCTACTCTCTAAGCACCAACTTTTCCTCAAACAATATAAATGTGCCTTTGATGCCTCAGAAGTGGAATGCCTAGGTTATATTGTCAGTAAGGATGGTGTCCGAGTGGATCTTAAGAAAATTGAATCTATGCAATATTGGCCTCTCCCTAAAAATTTTAAGAGCTTTGTGGTTGTCTAGGTTTAACGAGCTATTATAGGAAGTTTGTTCAGAATTATGGAAAGATTGTAGCTCCACTCACTTCCCTCCTTAAAAAGAATGCTTTCATTTGGACTTTAGCTTCCAAGCCTTAAAATATGTTATGTTCTTGACCCCTTTCCTATCCCTCCCAGAATTCACAAAGACATTCATATTGGAATGTGATGCTTCTGGGAAAGGAATTGGCGTCGTCCTCATGCAAGATGGCAAGCCCTTGGCTTTCACTAGAAAACAACTTTCAGAGCAACATTTGGGCCAATCCATTTATGAAAAGGAAATGTTATCTATTCTACATGTTGTGGATCTCTGACGTCCTTATTTATTGGGTCAATGATTCCAAATCAAAACTGATCATCAGAGTCTCAAGTATTTCCTGCGACAAAGAATTTCATCCCCGGAACAACAAACATGGGTGACCAAGATATTTGGATATGATTATGAGATCATTTACAAAAAGGGCAAGGAAAATGTAGTGGTCGATGCTCTTTCCCAGAAATATGAAGAAGACGGGTCCCTTTTCTCGCTCTCCTTCATTTTACCATATTGGCTCCAAGCTGTTTGTTAGGAATGGCTATAGGACCGCAAAATTTCTAGCCTGCTCCACCAATTGAAACATAATTCTTCAGTTTCTCTAGGGTACTCTTGGCATAATGAATAGCTTCACTACAAAGTTCGTTAGTAATTATGCAAACAATCCCAACTTCAATCCATAGTTCCTTATGAAATTCATGCCTCACCCACAATCGGGTATTCAAGGTTTACTAAAACCTATGAATGGGTCAAACGTTCCTTTTTTTGGGTAGGTATGAAACATGATGTCTATACCTTTGTGGTTGAATGTGAGGTTTGTCAATGCAACAAGGGAGAAAGTGTCAAATCTTCGGGCACACTCCAACTTCTTATGATTCCCCCTTCTATTTGGAGACATATTTGTATGGATTTCATTGTAGGATTACCTAAATCAGGCAATAAGTTAGTCATCATGGTGGTCATAAATCATCTCTCCAAATATGCTCATTTTTGTTCTCTTCAACACCCATTCACAACTTCCATAGTGGATCAAATATTCATGGATAATATATTCAAGCGTCATGGAATGCCTAATTCTATTGTCTCTGATAGAGACCCCACTTTCACCAGCAATTTTTGGCAAGAATTGTTCAAGCTACAGGGCACCCAATTGCATCTCAACACTGTCTATCACCCCCATATGGATAGCCAGACTAAAGTTGTCAAAAAGTGTTTAGAAACATATTTGAGGTGTTTTGCATCTAAGAGGAAAAATCAATGGGCTCAATGGTTACCCCTAGTTGAATGGTGGTGTTAGAACATGAATAATTTTGAGCTTTTGAGCTTTATATATTTTACCTCTTAGAAATAAAATTTTACCCAAAAAAGAAAAAAACCTAGAAAGTGGCCTTTTAAAATAAAAATAAATCCATTAGTTGTTATTTATCAATAAGGCGCTTACGGTATCTATCCTCAATGAGTAACTCTAATTTGATCGAATGATCCTAATGATCCCTGAAGTTTTGGAGCCGCTTGAGTTTTAAAAGAAAGCCTTTAATGGTCGCTTCGCACTTCAGGTATTCCAACAAACCTAAACAATGAAAACCCCGAAACTCTAAAGTTTCGAAGATAACCACTCGTGACTTTTCCCAAAGAACTCACGGACACGAGTCATAGGACACATGTCCTTTTAAAAAAAATATTTTCTTGGGTTGACACGTGGCACTTATTTTTGATATTTACGTAAGATGATTCACACATTTTCAAGTGACACATGGAACCTCTAGTTTCTTGACACATCATCAGAATGGCATCATCCCTGCCACATCACTCCGAGAGACTGTTGTTTGAGAGTTTTTGATTTCACAATCCCTGGATTATAAAAGAGTCGAAGTTAAGTGATTACAAAAGTAAAATGGGTTTGCAAGGAACTAATAAAATGGTTATTGGCTTTAATTAGTCATGATTAAGTGTTAATTAATCACTTCGTAGTTTCAGATTTCAAAAAATTTCTCTTGCGCTATATTCAAAACTTCTGAATTCTGAACTTCCAAAATACTTAAAGATAATACAACGTTTTAAACATGATTGATTAAGACATAAAAGTGATTACTCAAAGATTATTTCCTCTGTGAATTCGAACTTCGGGAGATTTCCACCCTGTCACATCCAGAACTTTTGAACACAAACTATCAAAGTATTAATGACATTTATGATTGATTAAGGTTAATGATTTCAAATAAATATTGCGAATCACCAGGTAATGAATTCCATTAAGTTTAATAAATTCTTAGTCAGTAGAGCTATACAAAGATCGATGGACTTTTTTGAATACAACACTTCGAATTTCAAAATCATTTTTACCATTTGCAATTAGAATTTTTCTATTCAGTGTAGAGCTTATAGACTTCTTTGGTCACAAGTAAGCTAATTTTGTTTTCTTGAGGATTATGGTGACACGAAAATCTACAAAGAATCTTGACGCATCAGGTGATTATTCAAATCCAAATGCAGATGTTCTATTAGACATGACTCTGTGAGTTTCGGATGCCATTAAAACTTGGAAGTAGGTTTTTGATGTCTTAGAGCATGAGAGAATTAACTGTCCAGATGACTCTGCCGAAGAATATGACGAGTCCTTTACAACTAAGCTCAAACACATAGTGCATTCGGAACTACATAAGATCGTTGCACAGCCAAAAATACACACCCTACAATGATATGATACATTGGGCTTTGGAACATGTCGACTTCCAAACCAGGAGCGTCATCAACCACCAGTAGGTCGTCATCAGCTCTTTCCGACCAGAGCACCTTCAAGTAAAGTACAAAATTTACCCTACCCCTAAATAAACTTACAATTACACATTTCTTCTTGAGTTTGAGAGAAAGGAATGCACCCAATATGGTATAAATGGTCATGATATAGTCAAGGCCTGGTGGGTACATCCAGAAAAATTTAGAGCTGACGCTCATGGTATGTACGCCACAACGTCTTTAGATGCTCATATGTTGTATGTAGCCATGATGCTCTATCGCCTGTTTGGGAAGAAGAAACCTACATATTTCTCAGTTGAGTGGGTAGCCATCATGATTGAGGTAGCCAAGGGTTATTCCTTCAATTGGGCCAAAATGCTATTTGATAATTTGGCCAAAAAAATCATTGAGTATAAATCAGCAAAATCAAAAGGGCAGCTTGCCCCTTTTTACATGTCGACATATGTTATGGATGCCATTTGTTTCATGACCCCTTTTCCCTTGATGAACAGGAGTTGGACCCCGACCAATTATGAGCCAATTCATTTCTATCACTACAAATTATGGGAGGATAACACCAAAGATTTATTTTATAAAATTTATCACAACGTTGTAGTGTCTGTTCATATATCTTTTTACGGTCACCCGCCACCCCATATTTCAGAAAGGATTATGGGGAACTTGGGAAAACTTACAGAATGGTTCATTGAGGAGAATTTCTCCTATATCATAGTATTTGGTTGTTCCATTCCTCCTCATGCCCTCCCACAGTTTTTACCTAACAGGTTGGTGTGCAGATAAGTGTCATACCAGACGGTAGTAGGAGGTATTAGAAAGGAGTTGGAAGCATCTCAGAAAAAGGTTTGGCCAAATTTCCCCATTCAAGTTGTCATGTTCACACTATTATATTTTGGTCATTCTAAAGTCGAGGTCGCAGCCCTAGAAGATGTCAAATTAGTTGGCATCAAGTTCAAGAAGCATGATCCACATAAGATAGTGGAAAATCATCTAGCTCAGTTTAACATGAAGCGATACATCCATGATAATTCTCCTTATGAAGAAACGTTCAGGGGAGTTAGATCTTATGAGGAAGTCCGAAGTAGATTCTAGACTCTGCCCCCTGACCAACAAGATGGTTTCCTCAGCTTTTAGAAACAGAGATGAAACAATTTACCAAAGATATTGCAAGGAGAGTCAATACTCGCGCCTCCTTCACAAGAATCTAGGCCTATAGGATCTGAGCCAAGTTGGTCCACTAAGCACAAAGTTGACGAAGTCCCAAAAACACTGAAAGTGTTATTTCATGAAATAAGAGTGTCACTGTCAGGACTGAATGATCCACAGGTGTTAGCTTGATTCAAATCTTTCATGAATCTAGGACAAGTTGTCCCTCATTCAACACCAGCTACTCCTATTGGCACCCCGAATACAACAGGACATGAACCTTCCACAGAAATTATGTCTCCTATTACATCATTAACCCCTTTGCAAACCATCTTTGGAAATCCTAGTTCTTAACTCACTTTGGTAGGTGATCTTACTCCTATCTTGCCCGAAGAGATGCCTCCATCAGATTTATTTTTCAACAAGAAATGAAAAGCTATCGTACAGAGAGAATCTCACTAGAAGGATGGAGTTATCACTAAAAGGAAAAGATTGGTGTATGATGGGAAAGACCACGATGGCCCAAAGTTTGAGAAAGAAGTTGCAGGTTCATTAGGGGATTTTTCCACTGCCAATCAATGGTCAGTGGAAAATTTAACCGAGCAACTGTGACAAAAATGCCTCTTGGTAGAATAATTGCAAAATGATATATATAGTACAGAACATACTATTCGAAGTAGGATGAACCATGACATTGTACAAATCAGGGCTAGTCATCAACATCAAATTAAGCAGTTACAAGATAGCCTTGAGCTGCTCTACCAGAGTTCAAAGACAAGAAAAGGACTGATCACTGAGCGTGAAAAACTGATTGATCCACTGCAGATCATATTGACCCTAACAGAGAACACAACAATAGACATTTTTTCCTTCAAAACACAAGCATTAGAAGTCAGTGAGAGGTTGGAATTTGTCAAGCAAGAACTCTATCAAAATGTATATGTTATCTAGAAATGTTATCAGGTAGTATACCTTTCTCTAAAAGATATTTATGTCAAGGAAAAATAGGTCTGCTCATCCCGGTCTAAGTTTCAAGAAGTTCTCATATGGAAGCAGAGAACTAATACCCCTGGTCTTCCCCTTCTCTCTCATTCTGAACAAGTAAGAGGCAAAATGGCCCTAAAATCCTGGGAAACAAATCTGGAAGAAGGCAAGAAACTTGTTAGAGATGTAAAAGAGGATTTTCTAGAGGCATTATCATCAATAAATAAAAATATAATTGAATTCGAAGGAAAGAGTGTATCAAAGGCCTTGGGGCAGATCGAAATAGAAATGAACTAGAAACTCTCTAGAAAGAAGAAGGAAAAAACTCAGGCCGCCATCCAAGAGATGAGCCAGATTGATTTACTTAAAATCAATGAATGGTTGGTTAATCCAAGTTCACAATATCAGGTCATAGTCCAAGAAGTGAACAAAATCCAGGAGAAGCTACCCCAGATACAGAAGAAGATGTTTTCCTTTGAATTAAATAAGAGGATTGAGCCTTCAAGATTCACGGTAGCATTGATGGACAGGTGCACCCAATGCTTTGAACAGGGAAAAAAGAGTGTAGCCAGGAGAAAATGAAAGAGCATGTACAATGTTCACTTTCTCCAGCCACTCTACCTTTAACCCTCTAACCGTCACTTACCCTGTCTATCCCTACCAGCCACATTCTTGCATCCACTCATCCGACCTCCTTATTGGACACTTTTCCCCCCATCATTATTTTCATGAACAATTACTCTCCCCTGTAACCGATAGCCATCCCATAAGGAGCCAACATCGAGTTATTCATCTAATTATCCCCCCGATGTCTTCAGCTGCAATTCCTTATCCCAGTAAACGCATCCGAAGGGACAAATGGAAACAAGATCAAATGGCAAAGATAGTAAGTCGAATGATTGTGGTGGCCTTAATGGACATGTATACCCAACTCAAAGATCAAAGGAAAGTGAGTGCATATGAAGGAAGACAAAGAGATAGAGGAAGCGCCAACAAAACTCAACAATATTTGCATACTGTTATTTTATTTGTATGTATTCTATTTTTAGTCATACATTGTGGGAAGTCCAATGGTTTTCAGTTGTGACAAATTTTTTATAAATAGATAGATTNAGGAAGCGCCAACAAAACTCAACAATATTAGCATACTGTTATTTTATTTGTATGTATTCTATTTTTAGTCATACATTGTGGGAAGTCCAATGGTTTTCAGTTGTGACAAATTTTTTATAAATAGATAGATTTTGGATCTATTCAAGGCTGCTTCTTGCTGAATGTAAAAGAGAAACTCTTTTGAGTATTTATACAAGTGAAGACAAAGATTCTAAGTTTCGTTCAATTTGAGTTATGCGTTCCCTCTGTGTTTCCATTTCTCTGAATTTATTTCTGTAATTCTTGAAGAGTGATTGATTGCAATTTACTACTACATCTACTATGATAATAATATATCAGTGGTTCATTCAGTAACAACTTTTATGTTGTTATTACTGTGAGTAAAACAAGACATGTGATCTATGTGAATTTCTGCATTTTCATATCCTGTTCAAGGGTGCATCTTCTACTTTTTCTTCTACTGCAAACAAGGTGAGACTTGTCTGTAATTGATACCTGACATTGTTTAATAGTTTTGTAAATATTTCTACATCATTTGACATTATAATTGTGACTCAGATAACGAGATACAACCTCTGTATTATATTATCATTAATTTCATTTAAAGATTATTTCTCATAAAACTGAAGGTAGAAAAATCACTCACAAAAAGCACTTCTTTTAAAACCTTTGATGCCTGACATTATTCTTTGAGCCTTAGAATCAATCTCAATAACAACATCTTTTTTTCTGCTATTGTCGGGAATGAAGAAACGAAATCATTTTTCCCTGGGAGAATGACAAAGTTAAATTTTGGTCTTTGATGGTGAACAAATATTGAATACATGAATAAGGCTTACTTTATCTTTCACCTGGAGACTCCATCGTACAGAAAAGTGGCATTCGTTGCATTTGATAATCCAAATGGCACCATTGTGAACTCATAATGTCCATACTTTGTTCTGAAAGCAGTCTTGTTGATGTCTTCATCT
Organism: Picea sitchensis; assembly: GCA_010110895.2. Lineage (NCBI taxonomy): Eukaryota > Viridiplantae > Streptophyta > Pinopsida > Pinales > Pinaceae > Picea > Picea sitchensis. The sequence goes on along the minus strand of SNQJ01S0165595.1, from coordinate 27,259 downwards.
CTAATTCTTACTTGATGATAACCAGACCTGAGATCAATCTTGGAGAATATTTTGTCATTCTTCAACTAATCAAAGAGGTCATCAATCCTTGGCAAACGATACTTATTATTTATTGTTACATTTTTCAGCTGTATGAAGTTGAAACACAGTCTCAATCTTCCATCCTTATTCTTCACAAATAAAACTGGGGTACCCCAAGGGGACAAAATTGGGCCTATATACCCCTTCTTCAGAATCTCTTCAAGCTTCATTTGCAACTCCTTCAGTTCTAGTGTACTCATCCTATAAGGAGTCTTGGACACTGGAGCTTCTCTAGGCATCATATTTATAGAGAAATAAATATCTCTTTTAGGGCGTAATCTTGGTATTTCTTTAAATGCATTCTCAAACTCCTTTAGGACTGCATAATCTTCAATATTTCACACCTTATACTTAAGTTTTTCTTCCATATGAGCTGCAAATAATTGAAAACCTCTTCTGTAACATTTCTCCAACTGCAATGTTGAAATTTCTCTGACATCTACTACCCTAGGAATTCCTTGGATTGTCCTTAGGTTCCCTTCCTCATCCAGGAAAGTAAATGCCTTATTATGACAGTCTAAGACAACACGATGTTGGTCCAATCAATCCATACCAATTAGAAAGTCATAGGAGCCTAAAGGCAAGATGTTCAAATCTACCTTGGTGCTCAGTCCATTTGTTCCCACTAGACATGACTTAACCAACTCATTAACTTTTCTCTTGGCTCTGGTAGCAAACTGCACACACCAAGATTTCCCATGATTTCTTCTTGGAAAATGCAATTTTTCCACCACCTTAGGATCTATATAACTATGACTAGATCCTTAAACAATTAAAATTGCAATGGTTTGGTTGTTGATCATGCCTTCCACTTTAATCATGTGTGATTGAAACTCAGCTTGCTTGTTTTCCAGGGCTACATAGATCCTTGGTACATTTATACCCATGTCCTCCACTATTTCAGCTTGATGTACATTCTGGAAAACTCTCACTTTGTCACTTATGTGAGGATAATATCTATACATATGATCTCCTTTGCAACCCAAACATTGAATAGGTGGTTGCCTTAGCCTTTTTCCACCTGTATCAATCGTTCTAGGATCTCTAGAAGTTGATTGTCCCTAAGAACTGTTTCTGATGAATGGTGGCTCATTCCCTTTCTTCCTCTGATCCATCTTGAACTTCTTCTTGTCTTCCCAATATTTTTGGAAATTTGGATTTGCTTTATGCTGATAATATAGGAATTTATCTCACCTTATGGTCTCCTCCAAATTTTTGGGATCATCATTTTGAATCTTATCACTGATGAGGGATGGCATCCCACTCAAATACCTTTGAATCTTAACTGTCTCATCTTTGATGAAAGAGACATACTTCAACAGTTCCAAAAACCTTCTTTCATACTCATCAATGGTCATATTTCCAAGCTTGAGTTCAAATAACTCCTTCACTTTCCTGTCATAATATCTCTTAGTCAAGTATTTATTTTCAAAATACTTCTTGAATTCCTTCCAAGTAACATTTTTCTCTTTGATGTGTTGCACTTGGACAAGATTATCCCACCACATGGATGTATTTCCCTTGAGCTGATAGATAGAAATTATTCCTTCTTCATGAGAAGAATGATTATGCAATTGAAAATATTTTCTCATTCATAGCATCCATGTCTCAGCATCTTCATCCTTCTTGTGTTAACCATCAAATGTAGGAGGTTTTATTTGGTTCATTTCTCCATGAAGTTCATCCACCCTAGATCTCTTTTGATTCTTCCTAATAGGGGATGAACTTGAGCTACTATGTCCTCTCCTATTGGAATTCCTTGGGGAGTGATGGTGATGTCTGCTAACACTCCTTGATCTTCCTTTCTCCTCAGGAGACCTATGAATTCTTGATTTTCTTGAGTCATTCTTCTTATCCAATTTATTTTCAATTATGTCCAAGCTCTATGTTAACTTCATGTTGAAGTCCTCTTTCTACTCCTTGTATTTCATAAGCCTTTCATTATAAACTTTATGACTTTCAATATATTTCTGCAAATTTTTAATGGTCTCTAATGCATTCATGTTTTCATCCTTTCCTTCTCCATGTTCATTGGACTTTGTTCCTTCAATACCCATATGGACATCCATCCCTCTGATATCATATTCCTAGATATAATCTCCCTTTGTCTCCTCCATTCCTATACCCAGTGAGATGATCTTTATTTGATCTAGTTGTTGTTAACTCTGCAAAATGTTCAACCAACAGAACTTTGTCAGGCTAACTGACTCAACAATTTTATGAAAATATGATCCATTCTGGTTCAATAATATATCAGAATTCCTTCTTTTGATTTTTTGATAAATTTACTATTCATCTCAATTTCTGGGTGAAACGTTATGTTCTATTTTCCAAGATCTTTCCAATGACTGCTCCCTTGCTCAATTCTTATTTTTGAGCAAGAAGTTATGAATATTTGAACAATTTGTCTTTGAAAACAACAATTTGGCACTAACCCTCTTTTATCCCGACCAAAGTCTTATATGACCAAGGGCTATGTCTGAGTGCTTATCTGATATGAACTCATCTCGAGTTTCAGGACTTCGTGCTTCAGAGTTTATTACTACCTCATGCCTTATTTCTCCTGAATGTTGAACTAGAAAATCCTTTCACAATACACCTTCGAAGATTCAGGATTTCGCTACTTCGGAGCTTCAAAAATTCAGAACTTTGGGCTTCGAAAGTTCCGCCAACTCCACACATCATTCCCTGTAAAATTCAAACTGGCGAATTCCTAGAGAATATCTCTAAAGCTTCACGCTTCGAAGGTTTTTGCATCTATATACTTACATTCCCCCAAACTCCAAATTTCCAAATTCTCGGCTGGCACTTTGGCATTTCATTACTATGGAACTTCATTGCTTCGGGCTTCGTAGGTTTTACCTTCATCATATTATCTTTCCTCCAAAATTCAAATTGGTGAACACCCAGAGAAGATCTTCAGGGCTTCACTCTTCAGAGGTTCCTGCAACCACATACTCCAATTTCTATAAATTCCAAACCTCCAAAATTTCGAAGTCTCAACAACAAACACACCCCAGGAGGAGATACGTGGTAGAAGTATGGAGATGACACATGGCCCAATCTAATGGGTGAAACATGTCAAGTTCCAATTAGCAAAAAAGTTATTTGAAAAACACAAAACACGATGACACATGGCAAGCATCAAGTGTGTCCACATCAACCTAGGTGACATCAACAAGCCACGTCACTTCGGTGCTTCGTGACTTCGATGCTCCAGAAATTTGGAAGTTTCTTCTCCAACATCCTTCAAAACTCCCAAACGTCGAATTTCTGAACAAGTCCACGTCACTCTCGGTGACATCATCATTCCACGTCACTCTAACATTCCCGGACTTCGATACTTTGGTATTTGAAAGTTTTCACATCCACATACTTGATAATTCCCGAATGCCAAACTTTTGAACAGTTGTTCCCCGGAGCTTTGGGACTTCAGAGCTCCGGGACTTCGGAAAACTTCTCATCATCATACTTTAAAACTCCTAATGGCTGAGCTTTCGAACTCTTGATCAGGCCCACATCACTCCAGGTGATGTCATCATGTCACATCACTCCAACGCTCCAAAACTTCAAGACTTCAGATATTTCCTCAACATAACTCCACATTTTTTTCGAACCTCGAAGTGGCTAACTCTTTGAACTATTCTTTTCCATATTTTTGAGACTCCAGTGCTTTGGGGCTTCGGGCTTCAGAATTTTTTGGTGTTGATCACCATACAACCCCCAAACTGCCAAACGTTGAAATTTTGAACACCTGCAAATATGCAGACACACATCTTTGATAATGGACTATCTAGATTGGTTTTGGACTTCGAGACTTCGGGGAAAACTCCACTCTGTAGAACTACAACCTCATTTCACCGAACAACGAACTTTTGAACCACATGGGGGATCCAATCGTCTTCCTTCTTCCAAATGATCTACGATGGAGATTCACTCTGGGAATTCGGATCTTCAGGGATTTTGCCTCCTTTTTGTCAAAATATTCTACGGCCTCAGTGGGTCTAATGTTTAAGAACATGTGTTTCTTCTTAAGAGGTCACAAGTTCAAATCCAGAGGGGGGTAGGGTATGTACACCTCCATATACTTTACCAGTCAAATTGTAGGGTGGAGGGGGTCCATTGTCCCATAAAAAAGGGGGTGTCATACACCAATTAGGTGTTTGGATTGGCCGTGACCTTAAAAATAGATTATTATTATTATTATTATTATTTAAAATTTTCGAAGAAATGAAGTCCAAAGGACTTGAGGGGTTAACAAATGCGCTACTTCCCTAGATCCAATAGCTTTGAAGGATCTTCCTTCACCCGAATAGATCCAACGACCCAAATATTAACTTTGTGGCCTCAAAACCACGATTATTGTGGTTTATTTCCTCTGCTCGATTTCTTGAACCAGTGCACCTTATGAGCTTTTAGACATAGTTAAGGTGTGCTCTCAGTTCCCTCTTGGCACTCATGGACGTCTAAAACTCAAATTTTGTCCATTTCGATAACAATTATTTCTTAAACGTTTTCTTCAATTTCAACTTACACAGCCCATCCAGGCTCAGTGTTGAAAATTGGAGCTCTGATACCAAATTGTAGTGTACTTCGAGCCTCCCAGGCCAGGGCATGCCACATTAATACTTCACTTGTTTCTGATAATCAAATTGTAACATACCCATCCATAGACCTGCTGGGCTATGGCACACAAAAAATCTTGTGAAACTTCATATATATAAACTTCAAACAAACAAATACATTCTGCTACAACATAGATTCATGTGGAAATAACAGTAAGCCTATACATACAACATACATAGGAAATACTCATAATTATAAAAGCATGTACAATACACAACATGCAATTGAACACATAAATGTTACTTATCTTTTTATAGAAGACCACCAACTGGGTGCAGACATTCCATGAACCTCCCAGCCTTAGACCATGTTGCTCATCACTCTCAGCAGTGAGTTGTTAGAATATAGGAGATTGTGCTCGTTTTACCATTGACGATACCCTCATCACGCAACCACTGGACGAAGCCACCCTCTGAGCACCTTGACCTTGACTGAGAAGATAATCCTGGTAGAAATTCAATAGCCAAGAGAGGCTAATGCACCAAGCAATAATAGAAACTAAGTTGAACAGACAATCCCACCTAGAAGCTAGCACTCCCTTTCCCAGCTCTCCCAGAAACTTGTGCACCAAACTGTTGCTACCTGCAACTACCTGCGCAGATTTAGCTCTCTCTGCAACTGCTGAGATGATGAATAATGAGAACTGGTGCCCTGTATTTATAGTGAACTGGGTAGGCTAATTGGGGCCGACTTCTCCTTCTAGGTATCAATAAATTCATTTTAAATTTATTTATCCAGCCGACAACTTGTCTAGGGTTTCCCTCAATTCTTTGCTTCCTTCTAGAGGATTCTAGTCTCGTCATAGGTCACATTTAGAGGTTCATACCTCCCAAAGCTACCATAATATTAACACTCCCTCCTAGCTAGGGAGGTATGGTCTTGAGCACAACAGACCATTCAACTGGTAGCAATACGAGCACCGTCATTATTATCCAACTGGATAATCTCCTATGACAACTGGTACAATATAAATTGATAGAACACACTTGTGTCTATTCAGGTAGTACACAAGTACTCAAATTGTGACACATAGTCACAAACAGTGGAACAAATCCACCACAATAGTATTCATCTACTGTTATATATTCTTCATAACAAACATCTGATAGCAACCTGCATAGAAACAATGTTATGATAAAAACTGAATCATATGGGTCAATCTTTCACTCACGTCTGTGAGATCTGAAAGAATATCTGCCCTCGATATAGAATATCAACAATGGGCTATCTGCCTCATTCTTCTCAAACAAGGAAGAAGGATTATTTCTAATTTCTAAGCCTGGACCATTTCTCACCCTGGGCTATTCTTCCTACACTAATTAAAGTGCACCCTGGATAGAATGTATAAACCCTAAGAAATGTTTGGACCATTCCCCACCCTGGGCCATTCCTCCTACACTAATTAAAGTGCACCCTGGAGTGAATGTATAAACTCTAAGGAATGACTTTCCCTGATTGATGAGCCTAGACTATTCCCCACCCTGGGCCATTCCTCCTACACTTATCAAAGTGCACCCTGGAGATAATGTATAACCCTAAGGAATAACTGTCAGGACCATTCCCCAACCTGGGCCATTCCTCCAACACTAAAAAAAGTGTAACCTAGAGAGAATGAGTCTTCCCTAAGGAATGTATGTCCTACATCAACCTCCAAAACAAACCATTCTTCGAAACTGCTCACAACTGTGAACTTCGAAAGAATGACTACCCGACGAGGCAAACCATTCTACTTGACCACTACTCAGAGTGACTGCCAAGAATAATGATTGTCCTAGACCACTCCCCATGTTAATCACAATGGGAAGTCATTGTCTATGATACATTAGTAATCAGTCTGCCTCCCATGTTAACTACAATGGGAAGTCACTGTCCGTCAGAAATCTTAATCCACTTTCCGAACAGGAAAGAATCTGTCCAATCTGGACTAATTTTCAATTACAAAGATAAATAATATTTTCAGTGCTCCCTCCTAACTAGAGAGTTATTTAAATCACAAAAATAAATGTTTTTCAAGAGTATTTTTCCGTACCTTCTCCTAGCCTGGAGAGTCTTCCCTTTCAGCTAAGGGAGTTATTTCCACGATCCCCATATTCTCTCAGAAATAAGCAAACTTGATTATGGATAGAGGTTTTGTCAGGATATTTGTTGTCTTCTCATCAGTGGGGATATACTCGAGATTTACCTCTCCTTCATGGAATTTATCTCGAATAAATTAGTATTTGATCTCAATGTGCTTCGACCTTTCATGAAACACTGGATTCTCGGATAATCTTATACAACTCTGATTATCACAATATATTATGGTCGATTCTAGAGTCTGATCAAATAAATCAGATATTAACTTCCTTAGCCATACTGCTTTTGTGCATACTTCACAAGCTACCATATACTCTGCTTCTGTTGTACTGAGTGCGACAGACTTATGCTTCCTATTTCCCCAAGATATCATAGTGGAGCCCAAGCTGAAACCCATACCTGAAGTACTCTTTTTGTCTTCTGCACTTCCTGCCCAATCAGAGTCTGTGAATCCATGAAGTTGAATATCACTGGATGCGGTATATCTCAAGCCATAGTTTATTGTCCCACGAATATATCTTAGGACATGCTTTGCAGCTATCCAATGCTCTTGTCTAGGTTCCACCTGGAACTAAATTAATGTATGTATAGCAAAGAAAATATCTGGTCGAGAATTTACCAAGTACATCAATGATCCAATTAGCTGTCGATATAGAGATGGATCTACTGGATTGGAATCTGGGACTTTCATATTTCTTATATCCGCATTCGTAGGAGTGTCCATGGACTTATAGTCCATCATTCCAAACTTCTGAAGGATCTTTATTGTGTACTTTCCTTGTCCAAAGAATACTTTACCACACTTCTTCCATACTTCTAGTCCCAAGTAGTAATGCATGAGGCCTAGATCTTTCATATCAAATTCAGAGGCTAATTCCTTCTTGCACTAGATAATTAGAGATTCTTCACCTGTTATGAATAAATCATCAACATATAGTAGTAGAATCACAGGTGCGTTATCCACGAATTTGTAGTAAAGGTTTGGATTTCAATGACTCTTGGAGAAACCAAGTCTTGTTAGATAGTTGTCCATTCTGGCGTACCAGGCCCTTGGAGCTTGCTTGATTCCATATAGAGATTTATTCAATCTGCAAATGTGAGTGTCTCTGGAATGTACCTCGAATCCTTGAGGTTGTTCAATATACACTTCTTCTTCAATAGCTCCATTGAGGAAGGTTTTCTTTACATCCATCTGGTGTAGATTCCATCCCATGGAAGAGGCAAGAGATATGATAGCTCTGATGGAGGTATACCTTGCCACCGGAGCAAAGGTTTCATCATAATCTTCTCCCTCCTTCTGGGAGAACCTTCTAGCCATGAATCTTGCCTTATATTTATCCACGCTTCCGTCTGCTGCATGTTTGATCTTGTATACCCATTTTGAGGTTACCACTAATTTTTCTTTAGGTCTGGGTACAATTTTCCATACTTCATTTTTCATAATGGAATGATGTTCTTCTGCCATAGCTTCTTTCCATTTTCCCTTCTGGACTTCTTCTTCGAATGTAGTAGGTTCTTCCTCTAGAATCTTTGTCATGTATGTTGCATAGCTTGAGAATATGTTTGGTATTTTACACTTCCTGGATGTTCCTTCTGGAACCTTGATTCTTTCTGCGTCTTGTAATGTGGCTTCAAGCCAAGCTAGTCACTTCTTGGTCTTAGGTATGATAACTGAATCATTTTTTTCACATGGCTCCATAGTATGATCAGGTTGATCCTTTACGTCATTTTCATTTTTTGTGTTTTCTTCATTAGGTTCTTCAACCTCTTCTTCTTCGATGGATTTTATGAAGGCCATCCTTTCATTGAACATTACATCTCTGCTAACTTTGATCTTGTGTTGTTCTAGAATATATATTCTATAGGCTTTGGATGAGTCACTATATCCCACGAATATTCCCTTCTTTCCCGAGGGTTCTAGTTTATTCCTTTTATCTTTGGGAATATGAAAGTAAACTGGACATCCAAATATTCTTAGATTTTCTACGTTAGGTTTCTTACCTGAGAATGCTTCTTATGGTGTCATGTCCTTCAATATGCGATGAGGGATTCTTTTCTGTACATATATTGCCGCCATTGCTGCTTCTCCCCATAGAAACATGAATAGACCTTGATCGTTCAATAGGGATTTTATTGTTTCTTCGATAGATATGTTCTTTCTTTCTGCTACACCTTTTTGTTGAGGATTATGAGGAACAATCAGCTCCCTCCTAATCCCTGTTGATTTGCAGAATGCAACAAACTCCTTCGAGGTGTATTCTCCTCCATTATCTAATCTTAATGTCTTGATCTTCTTGTTCGTAAGGTTTTCTATTTCTGCCTTGAATTCTTGGAATTTGTTGAATACTTCGTCTTTTGATTTTAGTAGGTACAACCACATTTTTCTTGAATAGTCATCTATGAAGATTATGTAGTAGAGAGATCCTCCTAGAGATCTGACTGGAATTGGACTACAAACATGAGAGTGTATTAGATCTAGGATTTCCTTGGATCTATTATTGCTGCTTGGAAATGGTCTCTTGATATTCTTCCCAAGGGCACATCCCTTGCAGATTCCTTCATGTGTAGATTTCAATTCTAGTATTCCTTCAACCATTTTTTTGAGGAAAGGTAATTCTTGATAATTTATATGAGCGTACCTTCTATCTATGCCAAAGTTCATTAGGGTTGACTTTGTCATGTACTAGAGCTTCTTCATTTCATTCTATTAGTCTATACAGATTTCCTTCACGACTTCCAATA
>SNQJ01S0165594.1:19336-31693 GCA_010110895.2 Picea sitchensis | reverse complement strand
GTCTTCGAGTCTGGCTCGTAGATCACGCATCTCTCTCTCCATGGCTGGATCAGTCATCTTCCTACCCCTTCTTCTCGACATTTCCCTCTCTTTTGGTGGATCGGGTGATTGTCTGTCCCTTCTCTTTGGTGGCATGGTGAATTATCTTTTTCCTTGCTACAGAAAGCAAAGAACCTTTCTTTGCTCTGATACCAATTTGATGACGCATGTTGCTCCCCCTCCTCAACCTGCAGGTCAGAAGGTCGGCGTCAACAGGATCTTTCGTTCTTCACTGGCCCGAAGAGCTCTCGGAAATGGCTCTTCTATTTCCCTTTCGGGAAATCTGCACCCACAACCGACTTCGAGAAATCCCCCTTGTATTTGGGAAATTGGACTTCGTACTCCCATGAATCCTTAGGTCGAGCGTATTGTCTCTTAATATATGAACCCGAAAGCAATCAACGCTGACCTTTCTTCTTTCTCCTTTGGACTTTTCCCTATCGCAGTTTCAGAGGTCGCGATGTCGAGCGACTCGTCTCCTCGACTCCCGAACCCTGATTTGCCAAAACACCGATGCGTCCGTAAAATTGACCTTTCAATGCCCCTTTACTCTATCGGGACTTTGGACTTCGCGATATTGTGAGTCCTAATGCAATGAGTTCGGAACTTCACTCCCCGAAATCCCAAAATGATCGACAAAGTTGACTCCTGTGTCGATAGGCATCACTTGTCTGCCTTGCTGACTCCTCTGGCCCCACACGATCCTTTTAGCCTTTGGGACTTCGCGTTTTGTGATTTCACGATTCCCGTTGCAAGGTTTTAGGGACTTCCCCCTGTGAAATCCAGAAATAGGAATCTTCTTGCTAATCCAACGACCCCTGTGGCTTAGATCTACGATCCTACTCCTCCTGAGTTTAGAACCTTTCGAAGCACTCGTTGTAACTTCCCTGCTCCTTCGTGAGATTTAACGGCTCACAAGACTTCACAGATTCTCCATAGAGAATTCCGACCATCCGTTCTTCCTTCACAAGAAATTGTCCTCCTGCAGTCCAACGTTGCTACGCATTCCTTTGAATTTCGAAGTACTTACTCTCTCTCCTCCCTTCAACTCCTTCGAAGGTTCAAATCCCTCTGAACTTCTCCACGACTTTGTGACGCAGCCGCACTTCGCGGAGCACGTCCGCTCTCACAGGATCTTCTTCTTCTCGGCCCAAAGAACTCCAAGGTTCTTCTATTTCCCTATCAGGAAATCTGCACCCACATATTCTCCTCGCGATCCCACTTTCTCTACTTATTGAAGGATCAGAACTCGCGGCTTCGCAAGTTCACTATCGATTTCTGGGCTCTCGAATCCCCGAGACCCGATGGCTCAGTCAACGCTGACCTCTTCCCGTATCTATCGGAATTTCTCTTATCGCGGTTTCGCTACTCGCGATGTCGTGCACTTTTGATTTGTCGACTCCCGATACCCGATGTGACGAAACTCCGATGCACACGTGCGATTTGACTTTTCCACCTCCCGTCACTTCTATCGGGATTTTAGAATTCGCGGGATCGTGAATCCTAATGACCAAGGTATCGGGTCTTACCTTTTCCCGATTCCCGATATTTCACCACCTGTCCTCCACTAACTCCTGCTGTGGCCCACACAACCCTTCCATCGGGATATCGCGGATCGCGATTCCAAATTGTCTATGTATTTCGTCTTCAAAAACCCTGATATGTTGAACCCCGAATCTTCCGGATCTCCTGACACACGTCCTCAACAATGCACGGTTCTGATCTTGTCGGGATATCGTGGATCGCGATATCGCAATACTCGTTGCAGCAACTTGGAGTTTCAACTTGCGAATTCCTGACATGCGATGTCACGTGTGGATCTGATGGTCCCTATGACTCGGGATCGATGGCTCTGCCCCTCCTGAGCTTCGAACCCCTCCCACACTTACACTGTAACCTCCTTGCCCCTCTGTGAGATCCAACGACCCACGGAACTTCGTGAAATATCCTCAAAGGATTTCGATCGTCCCTTCTTCCTTCGATGATTCTGTGAAAGGAAGAAGTGTCTCCCCACAAGAATCGTTCACCCGCTCGCCAACCTGCGACGCTTCTCTCAGACTTTCCATGGCAGCTTCCTTGCACTTATCCTTCAGTGAATTCGAAGGCCTACTCCTCCTGAGCTTGTTCACAAATCTCAAGTCCTTCAGAGAGCTTCTTGCACACACTCCTTGTAGCAAACCTTCAACGACGTCTAAGTGTTGAAGTTTCTCGACTCTGCACACTCCTGCAGCAACAGTCTTTCAGTCTCTTGCTCAGGTTCACAACCCTGAGACTTTTCCTTGGCCTATGCACTCCTTGCACGACACTGGATCTATCTGCACCCTGGAGGAAATGAGAACGAAAGCTATCTCTAATTGAACCCTTCTGTCAACGCACTTCTTGCGGACAATTCAACTGCACTCCTTGCAGGAATCCTCTAGCTCAATTAGAGAAACAATTGAAACTCATTCACTCACCCTCTCAGACTCCAATTCAACCATGAAATCACATACACAGCACATAGAAGCAAATGTATGACAGGAAGCAAATATTCATGAGCACAACATCAATACACAGAGAAACAACACAAACCATGAATTTGAATCAAAGCTTTCTTCTATTAATTCAAATGTTTGTACATGGGTGTTCTTCATACAGCTCTCTGCATGCTCTTCTCTTCTTGCTCCTGTTAATGTTACCATCATACAATGAGGGTGTCTATATCCGTTTTCCCTCTTAGACTCTAAAGCTATCAAATCTAATAATTAAATTCCTATCTACTAGAATTAACTATATTAAATGTCGTCTATCTACTAAAGGACGAGAGCTATCTGCTCAAGGTCCATGACAATATACAAAGGCGTCTCCTCTTAAACGAGTCATTTAATATCGCGCAACAATCCCAAAGTATTTTCAAAAATTTGTGTTGGCTTATCCAGCTGTCCTCCGCTTCCGCGTTGGCTCGCTTGATGTGTTGGCGATGCTCCTGCATCATACTCCTCGGCTTGAAAACTTTCATGGGCTCCTATCCATGAGCTCCTGCACATTATGTCCTTGGTTTTGTATTTCTACTTCGTTCGCCCAGCTAGCATATTCCACTGGATGATTCTTCCACTTGACCAGATACTCATAGTATTCTTTCCTCCTGGTCTTCTTACTCACTCTCTTGTCCAGTATGCATTCCATCTGCGACTTCTATGCAATTGGAAATTGTTTCATCCATTGGATCACTGGTTTCTCAGTTCCAGTCTCTGCTTCTCCAACCCTATATGGGTATAAATCTGCGATATTGAATATCGAAGATATTCCGATTCCATCCGGCAACTCGATTTCATAAGCATTTTCTCCGAATTTTCTCAAGACCTTGCATGGCTCGATTTTCTTCATCTTTAGCTTATTGTATGTTCCCCTCGGGAACCTTTCCTTTCTCAAATGCGCCAGAACTAGATCACCAACTTCAAACTAAAGTTGTCTCCTATGCTGATCTGCTCTGCGTTTGTACTCCTGGCTTGATTTCAGCAGCCGCTCCTTCACCTGGCTGTGAAGTTCCTTCATTGCCTCAACGAATTCTTATGCACTAGCGCTGCTAGTAGCAGTCCGTTCTGAATCCCTCAGTTCAGAAACTCCTCTCGGTTGTGTACCATACACAATTTGAAATGGAATTTTTCCTGTGCTCCGATTTACTGAATCATTGTATGCGAACTCTGCCTGTGGTAATATCTTGTCCCAACTGCTGTGGTGCTCTGTCACCAAGCTTCTCAGCAAGTCTCCCAGAATTTTGTTGACCACTTCTGTTTGCCCATCTGTCTGAGGATGATAAGCAAAACTAAACGCCAAGTTAGTTCCTAGCTTCTTCCATAAGGTCCTCCAAAAATGCCCTATGAATTTAGTGTCTCTGTCCGAAACTATGATTTTTGGCAGTCCATGAAGTTGAATGACCTCCTTGAAGAACAGATTTGTGATGTGAGTCGCATCACTGGTCTTCTGGCATGGAATAAAATGTGCCATCTTAGAAAACCTGTCCACGACCACAAAGACTGAATCAACACCTCTTTGTGTCTTTGGCAACCCCAATACAAAATCCATGTTGTTCGCCTCCCATGGCCTCTCTGGTATGGGTAATGGTTGATAAAAACCTCCATTCTGCTTTCTCCCCTTCAAATTTTGGCAAACTCTACATCTGTCAACGAATATCTCGACATCTGCTCGCATTCCCGACCAAAAATATGATTCGCTCAGCTTCGCGAACGTTTTGTCATGTCCAAAGTGTCCTGCTAATCCACCACTGTGCTTCTCTTTTAACAAGTTCTCCCTCATGGAGAATTTCAGAATACACAGTTGATTGCCTCTGAACAAAAACCCTTCCTGGATCATATAATCTATCCATGGACTCCTATCTCTGAGAACTGGATTCTCAGCTGCTTCATACGCCTCTGCAAAATCTGCATCCCCTGCGTACATGTCTCTGAGATTTTCAAAACCCAATGTTTTGACTCGAAATTCCTGCAACAACAAACACTTCCTACTCAAAGCATCAACCACTTTATTAGCAATACCCGAAATATGCTTAATCACAAATGTGAAATTCTGCATATACTCTACCCATTTTGCATGTTTCTGATTCAACTTCTCCTGTTGAGTCACAAACTGTAACGCATGATTGTCACTATACAGTACAAATTCCTTCGGGATCAAGTAATGCCTCCACTTCTTCAATGCCTGTATGATAGCATAAAACTCCTTATCATACGTGGAGTATTTCAATTTTGCCTCATTCAGCTTCTCGCTGAAATATGCAATCGGTCTGTCTTCCTAACTCAAGACTGCTCCTATGGAAAACCCCCTGGCATCACATTTCACCTAAAATGTCTTCAGGAAATCCGCCAACACCAACACTGGTTGTTCCTTGATCTTCCGCTTCAACAAATTGAAGCTCTTCTCAGCCTCTGTTGTCCAGTGAAAAGACTTATGCTGCTTCTTCACTGTATCCATCATCGCTGCGCTGATTCCACTGAAATTTCTGATGAACTTTCGGTAGAAACTAGCCAAACCATGAAAACTTCTCACCTCAAAAATATTCATCGGTGATGGCAAATTTTTTTATCACTTCCACCTTATCTGGATCCATCCTCAATTCATTTGCCGAAATAACAAAACCCAAGTAAATGAGCTCTGTCTTCATAAATGAGGACTTCTTCATGTTAATCAACAACTTCTCCTGTTGTAGCTTCTTCATCACAATAGCCAAATACTCCAGATGTTTAGCCTCTGATTTACTGTAAATCAATATGTCATCCAAATACACAATGACGAACTTCCCGATGAATTCCCTCAGGACTTCATTCATCAACCTCATAAATGTACTCGGTGCATTCGTCAAGCCAAACGACATGACTAGCCATTCATACAAATCCTCATTTGTCTTGAATGTTGTCTTCCAATCATCACCTTCCCTCATGCGAATCTGATGGTATCCGCTTTTCAAATCAATCTTTGAAAAAAATCTTGCTCCGCTCAGGCAATCCATCAGATCATCCATTCTCGGCAATGGAAATCTGTACCTGATGGTTATCTTATTGATCGCTCTCGAGTCAATACACATTCTCCAGCCTCCATCTTTCTTTGGACTGAGTACCGTTGGAACAACACATGGACTCAATATTTCTCTGACCAATCCCTTGTCCAATAACTCCTGGACCTACCTTTTAACCTCTTCATTTTCTTGCGGCGTCAACTTGTATGCGGCTTTGTTCAGTAAACTAGCTCCTGGTATGAGATCAATATGATGAATCACACTCCTCATTGGTGGCAATGAACGAGGTAATCCGTCCACTATGATGTCAGCTAACTCTTCCAGGAGTTCATGAATCTCCTCTGGTAGATCGTCTACTCTTGTGCTAGTCAGAACAATTCTCGGCTTCCTGACCAGAAAGAATTGTGGATCTTCTTTCTTCTTCACCTCCGTAAGAAGCTCCTTCCCACTCATGAGAAGTACTGTGTTGTTCACTTATGGATTCACCTCTTTATCCTTTATCGGAAGAAACATATGGGTTCTCCCATTCTTCTCTAGGGTATATGTGTTCATTCTCCCGTCATGAATCACATTTCTGTCATATTTCCATGGTCTACCCAACAATAAATGACATACATCCATGCGAATAACATCACATAAGATCTTATCATTATATCCACCTATTTTGAATTCAACCAAGCATTGTTTACTAACAACTACTTGGTATCCCTTTTGTAACCACGAGACTCTGTATGGGCTTGGATGATTAGTCATCTCCAGCTCCAGCTTCTCTACCATCTCGGTTGAAATGAGATTATCTGTGCTACCACTGTCTACAATGACCTTTCACACCCTGTCCTTGGTATTGCAAGCTGTTCTGAAAAGTCTGGTCCTTTGGACTGAACTTTCCACCTCTTTCTCAGGTGTCAAAAGGAATTTTCGCATCATCAGCGATCTTCCGCCTTCTGCGTCTTCGACCTCAACATCTCGCCTCTGCGCTTCAGTGATGTGAGCTTCTCCAATGTCCTTCTTTTTCTCTGGACACTCATAAGACTTGTTCCCATTCTTTCCACATGTGAAGCATGTGATTACTCCACCTCTTCCTCTTCCTCTACCTCTGGTACGAGGAAAAGTGTTGTTGTCAACATATCCTCCGCTCTACTCTGTATGATGTCCTCTCTATTCAACGTATGGCCCTCGCTGTGAGGTTCCACCTCTCTCAAATTTACCCTGAGGCTTCTTAAATTCCTCCTTGGGATTTTGGTATTTGTCCTAAGAAAATGCCTTGCCTCTGGTCTGACTTCTGCCTCGCCCCCGCTGACCTTGCTTACGGATCAACTTCTCCTTAGCTTTCAAAGCCATTTGATAAGCATCCTCTACCGTTCGGATGGTTACCATGCTCAATTCATCCTGAATGTCGTATCTCAGACCATTCAGATATCTGACAACCTTCTCATCATCGCTCTCCCGATGACCTGCTCTGATGTTCAGTCGATAGAATTATTTAGTGTATTCTTTCACTGTCATCAACTTCTGTCTCAGGTTCTGCATCCTCTTGAAACAAGTAATTTGATAGTCTCTTGGGATGAACTTTGCCTTCATCTTCGCAATCATTCGATCCCAACTCTTAATCTTTTGCTTTCCCTTGCAGCGTCTGTCATCTTGTAGCTCATCCCACCACAATGCTGCATGTCCTTTCAAGCGCGTAACAACATGCTTGACCTTCTTGTCTTCTTCGACCTCTTCATAGTCGAAGTACGTATCCAGAGCTCTAATCCAATCTAGAAGCTCCTCTGCATCCAGATTTCCCTCGTAAAATGGAATGTCCAGTTTTTCCTTCGCACCCATCCTTGCGATAACTTTAATCAAACGCTCATTGGATGAATCCTTGGCTGCAACTTCCTCCTCGCGTTCAGCCTCGACTTCACTGTCGGAATCACTCAGATCCCCTGCACTAGCTGTGCATCTTTGAGCGGTCTCCATGTCCTTGATTCTTTCTCGGAGATCTCTCATCTGTCTCTCCATTTATGGATTTGCTACCTGCCTGCCTCTTCTTTGTACCTCCCTATCCTCTGGATCAGGTGACTGTCTTTCTCTCCTGGGCAGCATGGTGAATTCTTCTTCTCTACTACAGAAAGCAAATAATCTTTCTGAGCTCTGATACCAGATTGACGCAGCCGCACTCTGCGGAGCACGTCCGCTCTCACAGGATCTTCTTCTTCTCGGCCCAAAGAACTCCAAGGTTCTTCTATTTCCCTATTGGGAAATCTTCACCCACAGATTCTCCTCGCGATCCCACTTTCTCTACTTATCGGAGGATCAGAACTCACGGCTTCGCAAGTTCACTATCGATTTCTGGGCTCTCGAATCCCCGAGACCCGATGGCTCAGACAACACTGACCTCTTCCCGTATCTATCGAAATTTCTCTTATCGCGGTTTCGCTACTCGCGATGTCGTGCACTTTGATTTGTCGACTCCCGATACCCGATGTGACGAAACTCCGATGCACACATGCGAGTTGAATTTTCCACCTCCCGTCACTTCTATCGGGATTTCAGAATTCACAGGATCGTGAATCCTAATGACCAAGGTATCGGGTCTTACCTTTTCCCGATTCCCGATATTTCACCACCTGTCCTCCACTGACTCCTGTTGTGGCCCACACAACCCTTCCGTCGGGATATCGCGGATCGCGATTCCAAACAGTCTGTGTATCTCATCTTAAAAACCCCCGATATGCCGAACCCTGACTCTTCCGGATCTCTTGACACGCGTCCTCAACAATGCATGGTTCTGATCTTGTCGGGATATCGCGAATCGTGATATCGCAATACTCGTTGCAACAACTTGGAGTTTTGACTTGTGAATTCCCGATATGCGATGTCACGTGTGGATCTGACGGTCCCTATGACTCAGGATCGACGGATCTGCCCCTCCTGAGCTTCGAACCTCTCCCACACTTACGTTGTAACCTCCCTGCACCTCCGTGAGATCCAATGGCCCACAGAACTTTACGAAATATCCTCAAAGGATTTCGATCGTCCCTTCTTCCTTCGATGATTCTGCGAAAGGAAAAAGTGTCTCCCCACGAGACTCGTTCACCCGCTCACCAACCTGTGATGCTTCTCTCAGAATTTCCATGGCAGCTTCCCTGCACTTATCCTTCAGTGAATTCGAAGGCCTACTCCTCCTGAGCTTGTTCACAAATCTCAAGTCCTTCAGAGAGCTTCTTGCACGCACTCCTTGCGGCAAACCTTCAACGACGTCTAAGTGTTGAAGTTTCTCGACTCTGTGCACTCTTGCAGTAGCAGTCTTTCAGTATCTTGCTCAGGTTCACAACCCTGAGGCTTTTCCTTGGCCTGTGCACTCCTTGCACGACACTGGATCTATATGCACCCTCGAGGAAATGAAAACGAAAGCTATCTCTAATTGAACCCTTCTGTCAACGCACTCCTTGCGGACAATTCAACTGCACTCCTTGCAGGAATCCTCTGGCTCAATTAGAGAAACAATTGAAACTCATTCACTCACCCTCTCAGACTCCAATTCAACCATGAAATCACATACACAACACATAGAAGCAAATGTATGACAGGAAGCAAATATTCACGAGCACAACATCAATACACAGAGAAACAACACAAACCATGAATTTGAATCAAAGCTTTCTTCTATTAATTCAAATGTCTGTACATGGGTGTTCTTCATACAGCTCTCTGCATGATCTTCTCTTCTTGCTCCTGTTAATGTTACCATCATATAATGAGGGTATCTATATCCGTTTTCCCTCTTAGACTCTAAAGCTATCAAATCTAATAATTAAATTCCTGTCTACCAACATTAACTATATTAAATGTCGTCTATCTACTAAAGGACGAGAGTTATCCGCTCAAGGTCCATTACAATATACAAAGGCGTCTCCTCTTAAATGAGTCATTTAAGATCGCACAACAATCCCAAAGTATTTTCAAAAATTTGTGCTGGCTTATCCAGCTATCCTCCGCTTCCGCACTGGCTCGCTTGATGTGCTGGTGATGCTCCTGCATCACTTTGAGTCTTCCATGGAACTCCTGCTCGCACTCCTTGCGGCAACCTTCACACACTTCAACAAGCGTTGAACTTCCTCGACTCTGCGCACACCTCCAACAACAGTCTCTCAATACTTTGCTCAGGTTCGCAACCCTGAGACTTCACTCGGCTTGCGCACTCCTTGCACGGATATTGTGCCCAACTACACTCCTGTGGAAATGAGAACAAAAGCTATCTCTCCTGAGCTTTTCAGAGATGAACCTCTGAACACTTTTTCGACGCACTCCTTGCGGACAATTTGGTTKCACTCCTTGCAGGAACTCTTGCTCAGATAGAGAAATAATTGAAACTAATTTCCCTTACTCTCTCTCTCTCAGATTTCAAACATTCAACAAGAAATCATTCATACATAGCATAAAAGAAAATGTACAACAAAAAGAGTAAAATAACCATGAGCATAACATTCATCACACATACACCGAGAACCCACACAACACCATGAATTTGAATCAAAGTTCTTTTCTTATTAATTCAAATCTTCTGTACATGGGTGTCTTCAAATTTACAGTTCTCCCTTCGTAGCTATGTATGCTCTTGCTCTTCATGCTTATGATAATAATTCTCATGCTCCTATTACAATGCACAAATGAGGGTGTCTATATCGCGTTTCCCTCTTGCACTCCAAAACTGTCAAATCTACACATTCAATTCTACCTACTTGCATTAACTACTTTAAATGCCTTCTACCTACTAAGGACGAGAGTGGATTGCTCAAGGCCCGGTTACATTTTACAAGTGCGCCTTCATTTAATTGCCTCATTTAAGGTTGGCGCATTAACTTCAAGAGAATTTCAAAATTTTCGCTGGGCTTATCCAGCTGTCTTTTGCCTCTGCGCTGGCTCGCTTGAGATGCTCCTACATCACAAGTGGTAACAACGCTTCAATCAAGCTTTGTTGGTGTTTTTTTGTTAGTTCTTAAAAATAAAAGAGATAAGAAAATGAAAATCAATTCTATCATTTCACCGATCAGGGTTGGGTTTCAAGAGCACTTCCATATCTTTATCAATGAAAAGAGAGAGAAATTCTAGCTACAATTGAAGGGAAAAGGGTATGTGGATAGGCACATGGCGGTGACATATAGTGGTTGGCCTCCATCAAATTCATGCTCATCCCTAAGTCCTCTCTATTTTTGCGTGACCCTTGATAGCCCCGTGGGGTGCCAACTGGTTTATTAACAAGTGGTAAGGTGATTGAGCTCGCTTCAAGTTCAATCCCTGAGTGGTTGTAGATGAGTCGAGGTGCAAGTCTTGTGGGACCCTTGAAAATTCTCATCATAGCATGGCGTCTTACCTGAAGGATTGTCGTAAGCAACGTTTCAAAGACAAGCCCTATTAGAAGCGGGGGAGATTGTGTTAGGATATTTAGACACTTAGGAGTTAGTTAAGATCTACTTGGTCTAATATGTCGTGAGGTAAAAGTGTCTTAGTGTGTTTCTTTAGTATGCATTTGTAGTTAGGAAATCCGACGGTTACGATATGTTCCTGACATAGAGTGATCCGACGGTTCATAATATCCTCGATCTTAACATCCATTGATCCGTGGCTTAACACCCGATTGGTCCATGATATCTATTTAAAGAGCATGGAAGGTCATTTTTTGACGATCGATTGTGAGAAACTCTCTTGTAAAATCTCTCTGTAATCTTTTTCTTTGCATCAATAAATGACTCCAAGTGGCCACGTTGGTTGGGGCCATGGATGTTTCCTCATAGGGGTTTTACCACGTGAAAACATCGGTGTGTTGATATTTGATCTGGTTATGTGAGTGGTTACTGAAGGTGTTCATCCTCTGTTGGAATACCTGTGTTGTTGAACATGGTATCAAAGCTTGTTTGAAGACCCGCTCCTATTGTAGATCGATATCGTGAAGCCGAGTTGCCTCATCTCCATTTTCTATCATTTATGTACATTTATGGGCTGAGAGGACTCTTCCATAGCATCTGGAGCACTCGTTTAATTTAGGAACACTTTTCATTTCACTAAAAAAGGTTTCCATTTGCCCAAGATACGACCATTACAGTCAGATCCGGAGGTAGAAAGTTTGAATACGCATTTTAAAACTTTTTTGCAGAGAAGTATTTTGGTTTTATTTTTGTTTTGTATTTTTTTTCCGGGTTGCTACTCTTTTAGATCTGCGTATGCTCTTTTCCTGCGCCTTGTACGATCTCTAAAAATCAGAACATATAGGAAAAGGTGCATCTTCCGGGTAAGCTAACCGAGATCTAACCCTTGTTGTCATCGAGAAACACATTTTTTTTCTTGTATGAAAATAAATTTTTTTTTAGCACGCTCTCCAAGGATGTCTTCAAAAACAACAACAATCCTCCTTCTGAACATTACAATATGTTTTGCTAGACCATTTGGTTAAAACTTGCCTTATTAAGTAAGAGGTCTTGAGTTCAAGTCTCTCTTTTGTTACTATTTTGAAAAAAAAAAGCTCATGCTAAAATTGTAAAGTGTATTTCACTTCAAGTATAAAAGTGAATCACTATAAGTAGCTTTAATATTTTATTTTAGAGTTATTTATTTTGCATGCAACTTTTATATTATAAAGTAACTTCATTGTAAAAGTGATCCCCAATTCTCTTTATAAATGTGGGTCACTTCATAAAGCAACTTACACTATCACGTGGTCAATTGGTTACCATTTATGCCTTTTTTAAAAAGGGCATAACTCTCACATCGGAAGTCCGTTTTCAGTGTCATTTTTTTTTAAACCGCATAAATTTTTGAGATCT
>SNQJ01S0165594.1:0-10438 GCA_010110895.2 Picea sitchensis | reverse complement strand
TGTGAGAAACTCTCTTGTAAAATCTCTCTGTAATCTTTTTCTTTGCATTAATAAACTGCTCCAAGTGGCCGCGTTGGCTGGCGCCGTGGATGTTTCCCCGTAGGGGTTTTACCATGTGAAGACATCGATGTGTTGATCTTTGATCTGGTTATGTGAGTGGTTATTGAAGTTGTTCGTCCTCTGTTGGAATACCTATTTTGTCGAACAAATTGGAGAAGAAAATGACCCTCCTGTGATAATGGAACTCGAGGAACCATGGAGGGAAGCCTCGTGAGGAAGAACAATAAGACAAAGAGACGAGCACAGAAGAAGTGGAAAATGGATTTATAGCGATTGCTGCGAGAGGCTCAGTGAAATCATAGCATCTTGAATGGAAATAAAACGATGCTCTCCCAACAAGGGAACTCGAGGAACCAGAAGGAAGCCTGGGGAGGAAGATCGATAAGACAGAGGGCCATGCAGACAAGAAGGTTGTATTATGTGGGTTATCCAAAGGGACATGGAGAATCTCGTTGTGGGGAATGATTTTAGGGATGGAAATTTATCATAGAAAGTGGAAACCTTGGCGAACCTTACTAGTCCTTCATATGTAAAGTATAAAATGCTTGGCGATATTTTTGAAAAAATATTCAAACTCCTAAGGATTTTGTATAGTTTTGATAAAATTTGGGCTATTTTTAAGGCAAAATAATTGTATTCTATAGAATTTGGGCGAATCAATTTTAGAGAAAATGGAAATCGACGAATCGTTTTTTTTGGAAAAAAGCATGGAAAATTAGCCCACGGGCGATATATAGCCCCTAAAATTTTCCCTGCGAGTAGTTGTTGTCGCAATCCGGGGCATAGCTCCAGGGGATTTTTTTCAAGGTGGGAGGCCACCAAAATCCATCTGGATGGGTGCTCAACCAGTCGTTCTACCACCGGGCCTTCCCTATTTCTCTAACCATATGTCTACGTATTATTGAAACAACTAAAAATTAAGTCCACTCAATTTCTTTCAGACCCGGACCGGAGCACCCATCACTCCATATATGTTTAGGTGAACTATACTTTTTATTCTAGTTGTCTCCTCAACACCATGTGGCATAAGGTAGGGAATGAATATATCCATCTCGGATTGCCTTCCCATTTATTTTCTAGGATTTGTTGTGGCTTCGGTGTTCCTACAAGATTATTGCTTCTAGCCTAGCTCACCCGACAACTAATTTTGCATGGCGATGCTTTCTTCTTCACGTTACTTTGCCCCACATTTTTCCTAGTCGCCTCATGGTCTTTACCCTTTCCATGTGACTTGTTAAAATTCTATCATTGAATGTTCTCAAAGTTCTATTCTTTAATGCATCGAGTTTGGAATCAATGTTGCCCTGCTATGCCATGAAAAATTAGAGTCTACTCAAAAGCCTCGAAGACGATTACTGCACTGACATAAGGAGCCCAGTTGTTGACACAATATTTCTTTCTTGTGATAAATTCAGACTACTACTCTCTGTGTTATCAACACCATAGGCAATGGACACACTGCACCGGTTCTCCGTAGTGTACTCTGCCGCCACACCTTACATTCTCGATTCCGTAAATTAGCTTCGGTTTGCAGCCCTCATTTTCCATTTGTCTTTCCTGGCTGCAAACTCCCTGTTAGAGGAAAGTGTTAAAAGTGGCGGAGAGAGAGGACACGAGAGGCATGAACAAGATATACCTTGGAAACCCTTAATCGAGGAAAAAGGGTTCAAAGATATCTTCATTGTTACCTTGGCCAATATGGCCCACACCGTGGCTAATCCGGCCACTTTGCAGTGGGATACACCAAGCCTTTAAATAGGAATCATCACATGAATATGATGGGATAAAACCACATGCTGTGACCCTTGACCAAGTGAAGGTTAGCACCTAACCGAAAACACAATAACGGCTCACGATCAATTGGCTTCAAATTCATCATTCTTTTAAGTAATCGATCCGGATTGGACCGTTACATTATTTGTCATCTATTCCGATGTTTTCGGAGAGGAAAGAATTGGGGGAATCAGTGTGCGGGGTCATTTTAGCGGTAGGTCTCGATTTGGAAAATTTATGTCAGAAACCGTCTGGAATCTTCCAGAGCCATTTTGAGGCATCAAATGGCCTTTTTCTAGACCAGGCAATTACACTGGAGCAAGATTCCATGTTCTGCACTCCAGGACCTTTCCAACGGTGAGTCAAGCACCTCAATCAGAGTTTGTATGTGAAATTTGTGCCTCCCGCAAGTTGACCTATTGTGTTGACCACCATTGTACGAGAGGATGCCACGTCAACCCTCATTACTCGGGCATATGGGCTATCCACGTGAAGACTTTCAAGAAGATTCTAGAGGGTCCAAAACCCTATTGCAATTGAGGGTGGAGGAAGTCAAAACCCTATCCCTAGCTGGCTATCGGGCTATGTTAAATGCCTGACCGCGAGGAGGAGAAGGGGGTTCCATTCCTTAGCATTTTTTTTGTTCCATAGTTGAGAAGAGCACCCGGGAGTGGTATTTTGAGAGCAAAACAGAGGGGGGCAGATTCTGTATCAGCCATACAGGTCACGGTGTCAAAGGCAACTCCACAGAGGGTTCCTTTTTCTATGTACTTGCATTTGAAGAAAAGAGAGCGGAGCAGCCTCACCTTTTAGCCGAGTTTTCTCCCGTATTGGGTTTCCCGGGTCACATCCCGCGTTTCTTTGTGGACGGTGTGCGAGTATTTCTTTATGCTCTCTATTTTTTCACATTTCAACTATTTCATACATTTTAAGCAGAAAACCGATAATTAAAGAATACGAGATCTGAAGGAAATTGACCTTCGCAATAAAATTTTTAGTATTTAATTAGATCCGTTGCGAAGAACTGTGCAGTGGAATATTGATGACAATTTACGAATCGTTGACCCTTCTGTGATTTAATTTAACGAACATAAAATGCTTGGCAATATAAAATGCTTGGAAATATTTTTATAGAAAGTATAAAATGCTTGGCAATATTTTTTAAAAAATATTCAAACTCCTAAGGATTTTGTATAGTTTCTATAAAATTTGGGCTATTTTTAAGGAAAAATAATTGTATTCTATAGAATTTGGGCGAATCACTTTTAGAGAAAATGGAAATCAACGAATCTTTTTTTTTGGAAAAAGCATGGAAAATCGGAGTTCATATGCAAAAGTTGTGCCTCCCGCAAGTTCACCGGTCGTGTTGACCACCATTGTACGGGAGGATGCCATGTCAACTCCCGTTACTCGGGCATACGGGGATAGCCACGTGAGGACTTTCAAGAAGATTCTAGAGGGTCCAAAACGCTATCGCAATTGAGGGTGGACAAAGTCAAAACCCTACCCCTAGCTGGCTATCCGACTATGTTAAATACCTGGCCGCGAGGAGGAGAAGGGAGTTCCATTCCTTAGCATTTTGTTTGTTCCATAGTTGAGCAGAGCACCTAGGAGTGGTATTTTTAGAGCACAACAGAGGGGGGGAGATTATGTAGCAGCCACACAGGCCACGGTGTCAAAGGCAACTCCACAGAGGGTGCCTCTTTCTCTATACTTGCATTTGAAGAAAAGAGAGTGGAGCCGCCTCACCTTCTAGCCGAGTTTTCTCCTGTATTGGGTTTCCCGGGTCATATCCCGGGTTTCTTTGTGGACGGTGTGCGAGTATTTTTTTCTGCTCTCTATTTTTTTCATTTCAGCTGTTTCACACATTTTAAGCAGAAAACCGATAATTAAAGAATCCGATATTTGAACGAAATTGACCTTCGCAGTAAATATTTTGGTATTTTATTAGATCCGTTGCGAAGAACTGTCCAGTGGAATATCCACGGAAATTTAGGGATCGTTGACCCTTCCGAGATTTAATGTAACAATTTCTTGCTTGTGTAGCGAGGAAGCTCGTGTTCTATTCGTGTCATCTCCCCGCTTTCATTTAGCAACAAACTGCTCCTATTTCTACACCAATAGCGTCAGCGTGTTCTTTAAAATCCTTTGAAAGATTTCGGAGAGTGGGTGTCGATGCTATTATCTTTTCTTAACTATTTCAAAAACTATTGTATTGCATTTTCATCCAACTCCACCTCTTCGACATATTTAATTATCTAACAATGGTGTTGCAATATGGAAGAGGTATCCAACCAAACTTCTCTGTATCCTAAAAATTCTTGTCTTTGAAACTAAATGGCCCAAATGCTCTACCCCCCCCCTTGAAGAAGTCACACTCTAGAAATTTTGCCAACGGTGATTGAGAATAATCTTTGTATGTCAAGCATGCTCTTCATCCTTGCTACAAATTGGGACATAATCTAGAAATGCAGGCCACCTGCCTTCGTTTTTTAGATATGCTTTACCCTTTCTATTGTAACTGTCGGTGACATCAATGTACACGGTGGATGATGTTTTGCAGCCATGTTTATCATGCAACTAAATTGGTAAATATTTGTGTAATAAGCAACATGCTTCTACACGTTCCTCCAGTGGACGTGTTTCCCAGCTACCTCATTAGGGTCTTCCATTTCCGTGTGATTTGTTGAAGGACTCTCACGAGTCTCGCGCATAATTTTGTCCCGTATTTAACATTGTCACTTCAAAAGATACCATTGCTCCATTATTCCTTAAGATACCATCTTCTACTGCAAAGTGCAGAGGGTGATGATTACTTTCTTGCTTTAAGGAGACTGCTTGGCGACACCGCATGTCTTTCTCTTGTGCGTATTTCACTTACGCTCTCAACATTCTGGACCAGAGCACCCATCACTCCAGATATGTTTAGGTCCACTATATTTCTTTCAGACCCGGACCAGAGCACCCATCACTCCAGATATGTTTAGGTGCACTATACTTTTTATTCTAGCTGTCTCCTCGACACCATGTGGCATACGGGAGGGAATGGATATATCCATCTCAGAGTGCCTTCCCATTTATTTTCTAGAATTTGTTGTGGCATCAACGTTCCTACAAGATTATTGCTTCTAGCCTAGCTCACCCGGCAACTAATTTTGCGTGGCGATGATTTCTTCTTCACGTTACTCTGCCCCACAATTTTCCTAGTCGCCTCATGGTATTTACCCTTTCCATGTGACTTGTTAAAAGTCTATCATGGAATGTTCTTGAAGTTTTATTCTTTAATGCATCGGGTTTGAAATCATTGTTGCCCTGCCATGCCATGAAAAATCAGAGTCTATTCAAAATCCTCGAAGAGGAGTACAGAACTGAATTAAGGAGCCCACTTGTTGACAAGGTATTTCTTTCTTGTGATAAATTCGGACTACTACTCTCTGTGTTATCAACACCATAGGAAATGGACACACTGCATCGGTTCTCTGTAGTGTACTCTGCCGCCACACCGCCATTCCGATTCTGTAAATTAGCTTCGGCTTGCAGCCCTCGTTGTCCATTTGTCTTTCTTGGCTCCAAACTCCCTGTTAGAGGAAAATTTTAAAAGCGGTGGAGAGAGGGGACATGAGAGGCATGCACGAGATGTACCTCGGAAACCCTTAATCAAGGAAAATGGGTTCAAAGATATCTTCATTGTTACCTTGGCCAATATGGCCAACACCATGGCTAATCCAACCACTTTGCAATGGGATACACCAAGCCTTTAAATAGGCCACATCACATGAATACGATGGGATAAAACCACGTGGTACAACCCTTGACCAAGTGGAGGTTAGCGCCTAATGAAAAACACGATAACGAATCGAGATCTATTGGCTTCAAATTCATCATTATTTTAAGTAACCGATCCAGATTGGATCGTTACATTATTTGTCATCTATTTCTATGCTTTCAAAGAGGAAAGAATTGGGGGAATCAGCGTGTGGGGTCATTTTAGCGGCAAGTCCCGATTTGGAAAATTTACGTCAGAAACCATCTTAAATTTTCCAGATCCATTTTGAGGCATCAAACGACCTTTTTTTTGGACCAAGCGCTTTCTCTGGAGCAAGATTCCATGTTCCACACTTCAGGACCTTTCCAACGGTGCGTCAAGCGCCTCAATTGGAGTTCGTATGCGAAAGTTGTGCCTCCCACAAGTTCAACTGCTGTGTTAACCACCATTGTATGGGAGGATGCCATGTCAACCCTTGTTAGTCGGGCATATGGGGAGAGCCACGTGAGGACTTTCAATAAGATTGTAGAGGGTCCAAAACACTATCGTAATTGAGGGTGGAGGAAGTCAAAACCCTACCCCTAGATGGCTATCAGACTATGTTAAATACCCGGCTGCGAGGAGGAGAAGGGGGTTCCATTCCTTAGCATTTTGTTTGTTCCATAGTTGAGCAGAGCACCTGGGAGTGGTATTTTTAGAGCACAACAGAGGGGGGGAGATTATGTAGCAGCCATATAGGCCACGGTGTCAAAGGCAACTCCACAGAGGGTGCATGTTTCTCTGTACTTTCATTTGAAGAAAAGAGAGTGGAGCGGCCTCACCTTCTATCCGAGTTTTCTCTCATATTGGTTTTCCCGGGTGACATCCCGTGTTTCTTTGTGGATGGTGTGCGAGTATTTGTTTGTGCTCTTTATTTTTTGCATTTCAACGGTTTCATACATTTTAAGCAAAAAATCGGTAATTAAAGAATCTTATATTTGAACGAAATTGACCTTCGCAGTAAAGATTTTGGTATTTTATTAGATCCGTTGCGAAGAACTGTCCAGTGGAATATCCACAAAAATTTACGGATCATTGACCCTTCTGATATTTAATGTAATGGATGCTTTCCATTGTAGCGAGGAAGCTCGTGTTCTATTTGTGTCATCTCCCCTCTTTCATTTAGCAGCAAACTGCTCCTATTTATACACCAATAGCGTCAACATGTTCTTTAAAATCCTTTGAAAGATTTCGGAGAGTGGGTGTCGATGTTGTTGAAGCTAGGTTTGAAAATTTTCACCTTTAAAACTAAAACTTTTCTCTTTTGGGATTCGGCTTTTCATAAGGTATAATCCTCACTATCAATCCAAAAGACCGATACCGAAGTCCCGAAATGATTTCATTTCTTCGTTATAATTAAAGACAGAAAGCTCAAGTGTTATTAAAGTCTAGATGCACCTTCTATAAAGTACTTTAAATCGTGATAAATTAAAACCCTAAAGGATTTAATTAACCATCTTTTTAACCTTTCAGGATTCGGGGTTTACTCAGAACAATATCTTTTCAATACATTTTGAATCGCGAAATTGCGATTCCCGATTTCCCGAAAGAAGTGAAAGTCAGTCTTAATATTGATTAATTAAAAACTAATCTCATCACGATTTTGGGATTCGGGGTTTAGTGGTGACATACCTCATGTAACTGTGATCCCCGAAACCCTAAAACGCGAAGTCGCGACTCAATACTGAAGTTAAGGCTTAAAACTATTCTCATCACAATTTCGAGATTTGGGGTTTAGTGGTGACATACCTCATGTAACCGTGATCCCCAAAACCCCTAAATGCGAAGTCGCGACTCAATACTGAAGTTAAGGCTTAAAACTATTCTCATCACGATTTTGTGATTCAGGGTTTAGTGGTGACATACCTCATGTAACCACGATCCCCAAAACCCCGAAACGCGAAGTCGCGACTCAATACTGAAATTTAAAAAGAACTAACTTCATTTAAAAAATACATTTAATGGTAATTAAACTTCATAGGTACTTTCTTTTCGGTCTCCGTCAAAAGAGATTTTATGAATTTTGATTTTAGAATTGCTGAAATACGACCACATTAAAAACAGATAGATCGTGATTTCTGTGACACAAATGCGTATCTCAGAAATATTCTCTGGATTAAAGGTATTAAATTCTTGACAACCGGGTCAGTACTTTCACCATAAAATGAGTTAAAAGAAAGCTATAGGTCTATGTTTTGAAACTTATTCTCTCTTTTTCTATCAGAAGTAAGTCGCATCTAGCCGAGCTTTCATGCCTCTCTTCTGTGACAGGTTTTCATTCTAATACAAAATTCATGGCACCAAAGAAGGGACCCAAGAAGAGTGAAGATACAACTGAGATTTCCAGCCCAGAGGGAGATGTCATATTAGACACCACACCACATTCTATCGACTCAATTAAATCATGGAGACAAATTTGTAAAAATCTGGACTGTGAGATGAAAAATTCCCTGAACGATTCCGAGAATCACCTTCGGGACATAGCAAAATCAGAACTTCACAAAATTGCAAAAAACCCACGGCTCATGGCATACAACGACATGATCAGTTGGGCTTTGGAAAAGGTTGATATTCCGACGAGAAACATTTTAAATGATCAAGGAGCCATTATTGGCTCATTCATACCTGAACATATCTAGGTTATGTACAAACTCTCACCCAATCCTAATTTCATTTACAATGCTGAATTTATAGTTGAATTCCAGAGAAAGGAATGCATTGAGGCAGACCAAACTTACCCTGATTTAATCAAAGGTTGGTGG
The DNA here is from genome assembly GCA_010110895.2 of Picea sitchensis. Classification (NCBI taxonomy): domain Eukaryota; kingdom Viridiplantae; phylum Streptophyta; class Pinopsida; order Pinales; family Pinaceae; genus Picea; species Picea sitchensis. Next base: position 2,038 of record SNQJ01S0165594.1, on the reverse strand, counting down.
AGATGTCCATCAAAATTTAGGGCCGATACCCATAGAATTTATGCCACAGCCTCTTTGAATGAGTAAATGGTTTATGTAGCCATGATGTTGTGTAGACTCTTCGGCAAAAAGAATCCTTGTCATTTCCCCGCAGAATGGGTGCCCTTTTTAGAAGAAGCATCAGAAGGATATAGTTTAAACTGGGACAAGATTTTTTCTGATAATATAGCCAAAGAGGTTTCGGATTACAGAGCTGCAAGAGCCCGAGGTCAACTAGTGGCCTTTTACAGGTCAGCATACATCATGGACACAATTTGTTTTATGACTCCATTCCCCCTGATGAATTGGAGTTGGAACACAACCTGCCTTGAACCCATTCACGAATATCACTCTGAGTTGTGGGAAGAAAATGCAAAAAAATTGTTTTACGAAATTTTCCATTTTGTGGTGATACCAATGCATAAAATGTTTTTTGGCTATGACCCTCCTCGCATTTCTGAAGCAGTTTCAAACAACCTCAAGCCAATAGCAGACTGGTTCATTGGAGAAATTTTCTCCTACATCAGGGTTTATGGGTGCTCAAACCCCCCTCACGCGCTTCCAAAATTCCTCCCGGATAGACTGGTGTGTAGGGAAGTAGCACACCAAATAGTAAAAAGTGGCATTGGAATAGACCTGAAGGAAGCTTAAAAGAAGTCCTGGCCAATCTTCCTTGTGCACATCGGGAAATTTTCATTACTAAATTTGGGACATTCTAGGGTGGAAGCAGAATCACTCGAAGAAGTTAAACTATTAAATATTGAGTACAAAAGGCATGACCCTTATCAATTAGTGAACAAACACTTGATACACTGCAAAATGAAAGCTTATGAACATGAGGAGTCCCCTTGGGACGACATGTTCAAAGGGACCAAGTCTTATAAATAAGTGTTGGAAAGAGTACAAACACCGTCATCCAACCTGCAAGTTAGCTTTCAAACCTTTTAGAAGCATCGATGGAGTGGTCTGCCCCAAGTAATCCAAGAGGAAGAAATTACCCTCCCCTAGGAGCAAGAAATCATTCCACCAAGTTTCGAGCAGGAAGCAAAAAAGAAGGGAAATCCAAAAAAATCCCTAGAGGATGCAGAAAGGCCTCCACCAAGCAAAAAGATCGAAGCAGAGAAAAGGTCAAGGAGACCTCCCAAGTCCAGTAAGCCTACTCCCACTTCATCACCAGGGGTTGAGGTCAACATGCCTAAGGCAGTGGGAGGGAAAGGATCGACAGAGCTAGGGAGTCCCATAGCTTCCTTAACCCCCTTACAGTCCACTTTTGGACTCCCACAGATGAGAGCTCTTTTCGTTGATGACCTTACCTCCATTCCCATAGCTGAGATTCCTCCTTCCGATTATTTTTTCAGTAGAAAAAGGAAGGTCATCCTGAAACAAAAGATGCATAAGAGGGAGGGGAACATGGTTAAAAAAAATAAAGTCTTGATAGATAGACAAAATTTGGAGGAAGAAGATTTTGCTACAGAGGTAGCAGGTTCCATGGGAGCCATGGCAACAACAAACTTTTTTACCATGGGAAAAATCATAACATGGATAAAGAAGAGTGATAAAATCATAGCACAATTATGAGAGCAATTAAAGAATGTTGAGGAGAGCATTAGAGAAGAAATGAGTAAAAGCTTGGAGCATACAAGGGCTGCTAAAAGGTTAGAGGTTCAATCACTCAAAATGGGTTTGGACGAAATGAGCCAGGAAATACAAACAAATCAGCTACAGATTACTTAACAAAAGGAGCACGCAGAACTGCTGCAGGCTAGATTGATATCGATGGAAGATCAGATTATAGACTTAAAAGATTTCCAGGCCCAGTCACTGGAAGTGCATTCAAAAATAGAAATTGAACAACAGAAATTGATTTCCAAAATAGAAATTGTTTAGAATTACTTTCAAGAAGTAGATAATGCCTTTGATAATATTATCCTAAGAGAAAAAGAAGCCAAATAAGTGAGGATTACTCTCTAAAAGGAAATTATATATTCAACAGGTGAAGAGGTATCCAAAACTATGAAAG
>SNQJ01S0165593.1:0-13991 GCA_010110895.2 Picea sitchensis | reverse complement strand
ACAACAAGAAGGGTAAAGCGTATGCTTATTGTTCTTATGCATGGGAGGTAACATTGTTTTAGTATTGTTTCTAATTTCTTGCAACACTAGATCTTAGGTAAAGTGTTATCTAAGTAGGCTTAGTAGAGTGTATGCCTATTGGTTGATATACCTTGATGTTTGGGTTAAATGGAAGTGTCGTTTAATTTCATTACATCAACATATTATCTATTGTATGCTTGTGGTTTGAAAGGATATTGCAGGCTCATCTCTAGGGTTTCATTGGGAAATCCTTCTACAAGGGAAGGGTCACTTGAATCTCTTACAAACTCAAAGTATCTAGATCTATTGCATTTCTCCTTATATTGTTGTACATTCATGTCATTTTCAACTAGCATATCATTGTTTAGATAGGTCAAAAATCATATAAATTTATATCTTTTCTTGTGGAAAGTTCTTGCCCCAAAAAGGCAAGGGTTTCCTTAACTTTTCTTGGTTGTGTGTAGCCATCCTAGCAAGCAAAGCTTGCTGTTTTTACAGGTGTATCAAATCTGGTTGGAGGCTCTTGGCTGCCTCAAAGAGACACACACAACACTTCAAGACCCCTTGGGGGAATTTGGTAGCTATTTCTAACCCCCTCTTGTCATTTTCTAGCTTAGAAGTGCACTTTCTTCCTTTTTTTTCTTGATTGTTTGAGCTTAAAGTGTAAGAGGAGAAGTGGTATGACCTCCCCTCTTCTTTGAGCTTGTGGGTAGGTAGGACCTAGGCTAGATCTAGCATTTTTTTTTTTTTTGAGTTTTCTTCTAGCTTGGTCGCAAGGTTTAGAAGGTATGGGCACCTTCTCAACCTTGACATGGGGTTTGCTTGATAGTTTGTAGATTAGGTAGTAGATTAGTTTACTTTTCCTTTTGCTCATCTCTCATTGTTTGCCCAAATAACTAAAATCTAAAGGAATACTTAATCTAACTAAGCCAAGATAACTTAATAACCTACCTAGTTGGGAGAGGAACACCCCAAAGAGGTAAGGCTAATGTGTTAATGCTTTACTTTTGATGTGATGTGATGTGATCTAATGGTTTAATGTTCTTTATTCTTATGTTATAGATCTATCTCATCATCTTAAGCCCATCGGACAACACACTTAAATTTTCTATTTGGGTTTCCCTTAGTTTCATTTCAAGCTCATAATCTCTCTTTTACGCACATGTTTTAATCTTAATGCTTTATATCTCTTAAGTTATTAACAAGTAATTGGTTAATTGTTTATATCTATTGATAGCCACTTACTTGGGCTTGGAATGTGTTGAATGGTTAAGTAGGCAAACACTTAAATTTTCTTCATTCTCTTTAAGGCAAGTTGTTATTGCTATTGATCCTTACTTCTTAGCAAGCTATTGATGTGCATGATATAATCTTTATTTCTTTCAGCCATCTCTCTTTTATTTTCTTTATATGTGTTGATTCATTCAATGGTTTAATCTTAAGCAACACACTCATTGAATAAATAACAGTTTCGGCCATATCATTAATTTGCACTTAAAAGTTACTTTAAAACCTTCTAAACACTCTTTGAATCACCTAAAAGTATACCTAATTGTTACACATACTTAATAGACTACTTTAGGGTACCTTAGACCACCATGTTCACCATCTAAAATGGGTTTGAGGAAAACAACGGAGGGTAGTGGAAGGGGACTGTCTCGTGGCGCACGATGTGTGTGTCCTCTCCGGGAAGTACTCTTACTGTCAGGGCTGACTGGTTCTTCTAGAGTTGGCCTCGTTGCCATACTATTTTGAGTGTCCACCAGTTATTTGGCAACAGAAGGAGGAGGCTTTGGTGAAAGCTAATAAAATTTGTAAATCTTAAGAAAAGCCTAACTTTTAAACCCTTGACCAAATCTAATAGAATACTTGAGGGGCTTAATAATTAAGAGTGTAGATTGTCTCCAATACTCTTCATAATAGTTGTGTTTAATTCTCTTAATATTTGGAATTTGTTGATGAAGCAATGTGTTGATGATAATCTCCTATATCTGGTGATGTGATTTGATGTTTTAATCTTTGATATCTTGCACAAACACAAATAGATAATTGGTTAGCTTGTTGTTGTAATCTATAATCTTTAAATTGTAAATCTTGTAAGTAATTGTATATGGTATTCTTTATTTGAATTATTCTTTTGTAAAACTGTAAGTAACTTGTAATCTTTTGTAAAGAAACACCCCTTAATTTAGTTGACCCCTTGCCCAATTTCTAGGCACTAGTCTTAGTTGACCTAGGGAAAAGGCTTGCTTCTCATGCTAACCCTTGTATCTTGCATGGTTGCCTTAGCATCTTAGGATTAGAATCCTCTCTAACCTTAACAAATTAAAATTAACTCCTAGAACCTAACTCTAACACATCTAGTAATTAAGGTCTACCCCCTTTGGCTTCCCTAGGAGTAAGCCTATATGGAAGAGCTTCCGGTCAGAGTGACAGCGTGGGCTGTGAACCTAGGCATTGTGCTTCCAAGGACACACTGAGTGAGATGAACTCAACTCACGTTTGCAAGTGTGTATAAGGACGACAACAACTCCTAAACTAACACTAGGATTTAGCCCTAACTTTACCCTAACCCTATACTAGGCCTAGCACACCTATTGGGTTAGTTAGAGGTGGTTTCTTGTGGTTGATTTTTCTGCTTTTATGCTTGGTTTTCTACAGACATAAGGATGATAATATCACTGCAGAAATTTTTTGTTTCAGCCTCCTTTGTGCTAAAGTTATTGCTTAATCATTGGTGAGTTAAGCTAGTTTTTACTAGCCTGCCTCTTGTCTATTTTATCATATGCTTAGCATTTGTATTGTAGCCTTTGTTATCTTTATTAAGCTGATATATATCATTTATATTGTACCAAATTAGGGACATCAAGCTTAACTTGGTTGTCCAACTAACATTTTACATTATATGCATTATTTTCCTTGTGTCTCGGGCATATATTCACACTTGGTAGGTCACTCCACTCATTTTGCAATCCTCAAAACTTCTCAAGACTCTTTCCCAAGCTCTTTATACCATATAGAATTGACCTCTAGGGACATCCACTCAGACTTATCATTTTTCATCTCAATCCCCCTTAGGGTCATTGGGATTTCCCCCCTTGAGGTGACTACCTCACCTCTAAAGTGACGGGGACACTTGCCTAAGGTGATAGTGGGTAGATTCCCTCCTACTTGTTTCCAATTGGTGGTTGGATCGGGCTTTGCCCAACCTACAACTTGTGTGATAATACTATGCTCTACCCTTTTGTGGAATGGACATGGTGTTAGGAGTAGAATGGCTAATGCAACTAGGAACCTATGCCACAAATATCTAGGAACTATACATGGAATTCCAATGGTAGGGAAAGAATTATAAGTTATATAGTTCAAGAAGCCAAAATCTTCCTTGAAAAGAACTTACAAATCCCATACTTTTGTCGTGAACGAGTCTACAAAATAATCACAAACAAATTCATAATCAAGGTGAAAGTCTGGAAGAAAAGACAAATTCATCTAGGATTTCTTTGAGGACAAATAAATATTGAAGGGGGAGGCAATGTTATATCTTAGGGCATGAAGTGGATATCTTCCCTGCAACTACCTCAGACATTGTCCATGTGCAAATAACTCAAAATTTATATATATATATATATATATATATATATATATATATATATATATATATATATATATATATATATATATATATATATATATAATATATAAATATTTTTTTTTTTTTTTTTTTTTTTTTAAATCAAATTTATATATATAATATAGTATAAATTTGAGTTATTTAATAAGCAATGTAATGAATATAGGGAAGATATCCACTTCATGCCTTGAGACTTTGGAAAAGTGGTATTTCAAACAGTTGATTCAACTAAACATTTCCATTCCACATAGCTTGTAACTCAACCTTGTTCTATTATAACCCTCATGTGGTTCACCATACTTCCGCATTGGGTCCAATGGGTTTGTGGGTTTGTGAAGCATTGATTAAATTTTAAAATTTAAAACTATGGCACAAAATAAATGGGGAAATTCAAAATCGAGATCACAAAACACTTAAAAGAATGTTGGAATTAAAATGTCACAACTTTATAAGTGTTAAATCTCCCAATCCAAAAAACAAAGAAGAGGTATCTCTCTAATGGACATATTACAAACCATATACTAAATCTTGAAAAACAAAGCTTGAGGCATGAATATTTTACATACTTGGGAATATGGATATGGTAGATTGGGGTAAATCCCCACTCCACAAATGTTTGGTTGGTGGCAATGAAAACTACAGATTTTCCCTCGTTTGCTTGATGGAAAATGGTCCTGACTCGAGGCTCAAAGACCCCCTTAGTGTCCCCACAAAATGAGGGTATAAAAACCCAAAAAGGTGTGTTGAGGTGAGTTGGAATGCAATAGGGCTATAAGTTCTATCGTTTCGAGATAATTACTAAAATTATCGCAATATTTTCAAATTATTGTCATAATTTCAAAACCTCAAATTATCATGATAAATACAAGCAATATTATCCCCACTTTGGATTTTGGTAATGTGATAAGTGTAACACTGCACACAATGGTGAAAGAGAATTGAACAGTGGAAGAAATAAAAAACATACATAGACATGGATTTCTCCATCTAATCATCTTTTCATTACTTTGATCAAAAGCTTACAAGGTGGCCTCTACAACCTTCTTAAACCAACAATTTTATGGTCAATAAAATCACCTCAAACAATAATACGACGTAATGCAAGGAGAATTAAAGAATTATAATAGATGCGGCCTACTCTATTTGCTTTCCTAGAAAACAATGATTCTTTCTCTCCTTTCAACAACCACAACACACTCCAACAGGAGAATCTATAGAGGCTATGAGTAAAAATCCGAGAAGGTGTATGACCTGTGCATAAGAAAAAAAACGCTACAGTAGTGGTACGACTTGCACACCCTGCGGTTATGTTGTTGGTCTCTCTAGCAATTTGTTGTTCTTCTCCTTGAATGCACCCTTCCTCCTTCTAACGCTCATGCTCTCTTCTCATATGAGATCAACCTCTCCTATCTTATCCTTTTTATGTTTTGAGAGAAAAACTGTCTCTCGTCTAGGCACCCACTTATCCTAGGTCTTGAAGTGTGTGTCAATATTAAATTCTAATCTAAGTCACTAATGTTTAGAACTTATAGAACATTTTATTTAGATCCTTAAAACTAAGTTGACTTTAAAACATTAGACTTTCACTTTTTTTTTTTTCAAGTGAAATTACAAGATGGAGTTAGTGACAACTTTTCCAAGGTGATCACCAAATAAATGTCTTGAACCACTTCCTACATATTCACACTGAACATGTGCGAGAAGTTCCTGCTCGAGATACATTTCTCAACACTCCCTCTTAGTGAGGGGAATTACTGCCACAATCAAGTCCATTTTGAATGGCTTCAAACCTCCCTTTTTTGCTAGGAGCTTGGTGAGAATATCAACTTCTGAATGATAAGTAAGGGATATGTGTTGGAGATTTATTGCTCCCTTATGTACCATGTATCATATGAAGTGATATTTGATCTCTATTTGTTCGGCCTTGTCATAAAACACTAGATTCTCAGAGAGTTTTATATAACTCTAATTATCTTAGTAAATGACTATGGGATCCGACTCTGATCCATCATCCACCAAGTAACTTTCAAAGCCAATGGCCTCCCTGTGCTGTACTAGCCATTATTATTTTGTCTCTATTGAGCTAAGTGCCATGGTATTCTATTTCTTGCTTGCTGACGGATATATCATTGTTGATACCAAGCTAAAGAAACATCCTGAGATGCTCTTCTTATTTGTTGCACTACCTGCCCAATATGAATTAAGATACCCCTTCAACTTCACTTTGCCATCTCTAAGATATCTTTGGCCATACTCCACCATGCCTCTCAAGTATCGGAGTACATATTTTACTGCTACCCAATGCTCCCTGCCTCGCCTTCACCATGAACTGACTCAAGGTATTGGTACATAGGAAATCATATATTTGGTCTATTGTTGAAATACATTAAGGAACCTTTTCAATTCCCTATGCAACATGGGATGCACCAACTTTGAATTTGAAGTTGTAACCTTCTTTAGATTAGTGATCGTGTGTGTGGCCATAGGTTTGTAGTCATCCATCCAAAACTTCTTTTCTTTGTCAATGATCTCATTAAGGAAGTTGTCTTCACATCCATCCGATGTATCCTCTATCCCATAAATGGAAACCAGAACATGACATGGAAATGTGCCCGGTGATTGGAACAAATGTCTCCTCATAGTCCACTCCCTTTTTTTGGGAGAACCCTCTTGCCACAAAACCTCACTTTGAACTTCCCAATGCTTCCATATATTTGCATACTTGATCTTGTAGAGCCACTTGAATTAGCTGACTTTCCCTTTAGGTCTTGACACTATACTTTAAAGGCATTATTTCTTCATTATGGAGGTGCTCCTCCACCGCGTATTAGCAAACACCTTTAGTTCCCTACCTCTTGAAGATGGAAGGCTTGGAAATCATGATGCGGTTGGAAACTTTTTGAAAGGATTATTCTCTCTAAGTAACCTAGGAGCCTCCACATACTCTTGAGTACTCCTCAATGTCTGAGTGAACCATTGAAGTCTCGTGAAAGAAGTGAAATGGGCTATTGTCTCTTCTTATTCCAATGAATGTTGTTTTAATGCTCTGGAAGTCACTAGTGACCCTACCTCAACCTTCAGAGATTCTAGCTCCTCATCATCTGTGATTGGAATAGATTCATGAGACTTCCTGCATACAAGGTCTTTCTCAAATTTTACATCCAGCTCCTACTATCTTCCCTCACACGTTCTACAATACAAAAGATTTTGCTTGAGCATTTTGAAGTCTCATTGTAACTTACAAATAAACCCTTTCTATTGGAGGGTTCCAACTTAGTCCTCATTTCTACTAGTACATGGATATAAACTGGACATCTAAAGATGTGGAAATGACTCACCTATGGCTTTACACTAGTGAATGCATCCTCTAGTGTCTTGTCCTCCAAATTCATATGAAGACACTGATTCTGAATGTAGATTAATGTGTTGTATGCCCATGTCCAAAGAAACATCGGCAAGTCTTGGTCATGAATCATAGCCTCAGTGGCCTATGATGGATCGATTTTTCCACTTTACAATCCCATTATACTGTGGGTTGTATGGAACATTCAAATCCCCATTGACTCCTTCCTCCTTACAGAAACCCTCAAACTCCTTAATTATATACTCATCCCCATTGTCTGATATCAAGTCTTTGATATTCTTCCGTAATATGTATTTGGTTTTTGACTAGGGCTATGAACTCCCAAAACCTACTATAGACCTCATCCTTCGTCTTTAGGAAGTAGATCCAAGTTTTGCGATAAAAGTCATCAATGAAGGAAACATAGTACATGCTTCCTGAAATTGATGCTATTGACATCGATCCTGAAACTGAATGAACTAGGTCACCAGTCTCATAGATTTATGTTCATTGCTTGGGAAAGTAGCACTTGACATGCTTGTCAAACGTGCACCTTTTGCATACTCCATGCTACTCAATATTGAACTTTGGAAGACTTGTGACTATCTCCCTCATAATAAGCAATGCTCTATGATGTAGGTTCCTTATCTTCTCATGCCAGGACTCGCACAATCTGTTACTGTTATCAAATAGGGCTCAAATAGGTTCACCATACAACATACCACGATTACCTTCTCTAAACCATATTACTTGTGTTGTGTCTGGGCTTGATTCCTCCGATCTGATGAGTACCTATTGGTTCTTGAACTCAATTGCATAGCCCTTAACTGAAACTGACTTAATTTCTTCTTCAGATTTGTAACAAACAAGACAGTGTCAAAGTATAAAGAGTTATGTAACTCAAGTTGCAAGGGAATAGTACCAACTCCCTGCTTCTAGGGTACTTGACATCATATCCAAGCTCAGCCTAATGGCTTGGAGTCAATTGAGAGGTGAAACTAATGGCTTGGAGACTTAGAAACTCAAGGACAAGAGGGTTAGGGTTTGATAGTTGTTTTCACATGGCAGGCCACCGATCCTAAAACCCTAAGAAGAAAAGACTTGCCAAGGTGTAGCTAAAGCTAGGACTAAAACTTCCTCTTCTTTCCTTAAGACTCCTTTGGCAAAGCAGTAGCTTATGGACACAAATATGGATGAAAGTGTTGCTTAGATACAAGTCTTTTCAAAACCCTAGAAGTAAACCCTAGGTGTAAACAAATTAGGCCTAGGGCCTTGTGCTAATTTGTGCTCAAGAGCCCAACCAAGGCAGAGTCTATTGTAGCTATGGCTAGGCCAAACCTACCAAATCAAATGGCTATAAGCTTTTATCATGGGGACATGGAAGCCACAACCTACTTGTGTTGGCTCCCTAGGGTTTCAAAATTCTGACAGCTATAACAAGATAACAATGTATGTAAGATATTAAATCAACAACCATTCCTTCAAAGGAAGTTTTGATGAAAAAAACACCCTGAAATGGGTGACATAATCCACACACCCTAGTTGCAAACCTTCCAATGATAAATAGCACCACATGCAAAGGCCAGTCCTCAAGGGGTTTTGGCTCACTCCAAAAAGGAAGAATAAACCAAGACAAGGCTAGAAAGATGTCTCCCAGAGGCAAGTTGTGTTGTGATTAAAATGAGAGGCAAGGTCCTCTCTTTATATGATCTCATGACCTCTAATTAACAAAATAAGGTCATCAAAACTTGTCAGACAAAGTGACACACATTATTCAATTATTTGTCACATTACATGCCACAAAATGCAAAATTGGGCTAAAAATGGGAGGCGTGAGGGCCCTAGGAGACGTTGGCCCTTCAGGGCATAATCACCATCCACAGCCCAGGGCTGATTGCTTGCAGGAGCTCCACTGCAACACCCCAAGTGTGCCAAACAAGCCCAACCATGCTCCCTGCTTGAAGCGTCTGACTAGCCACGGGTGAAGGTGAATCCATACAGGTCTATGTCCCATCACCAGGGCTGATCCCATAGGTCAAGTCTCTGCCAAAAAACGTCCTAATGAGGAAGTCCTTCTTCCCTCCTTGTTGCAGGGGCAGTCCACAACTCTGTCCTTCCTCTGCCATCCCAACAAGAATCTGATGGGATCTTCAGGCCCATGAAGGTCCAAACTAATCACCTCCCCACGTGCACCAATCCTCTGGTACCCGTCCGTCGGGCATGGTCATGCACATCAAAAACTAAGCTCTTCATGGGCTCATCAGTCCTATACGTCATAGCAATGTAAATCATCTCATCATTAAATTTATCAAACATATGCGTAGGATTTCTAACAAATCATCTAGGCTCAAAGAGACATTACAGGACCCACTATACAAGGCAAAGGAAACCAAAGGACCACCTATTGGGCTAGTACCCAGGACATGGAAGGTGTCCTCAAGGGATCATTCAAATACATGTGTAATGTGATGATATGGTTTTAAAGGGATGTCAGGAGTCCTTAGTCCAGGACCAGAGTGGTGTTGTGCAATGGAGTGCCTTTGGCAGGGAGGCAGTATTGCCAGAGTCATGGATGCATTTTTTCCAACCCTTATTGCCTTATCTTTTCTTTTATTGCTTTTCTAAACTAGCCAGCCAGAAAAGGACCTTCAACGGCTTGGTGACGAGAGGTGGCAGCGTTACCCACTAGTATCTTAGCTTGAGAAGTAGGAGATGGTTGGCTGGTGATGAGACCCCCTTCCTTTAGCCATGCACACCAAAGACCCCTTACAGTTTGGTGACAGATATGAGTAGCAATGTCTACCAGCTAAATACTTATGAACATAATGGATTAGGCTGGTGAGACCTCCATCCCCTCTTAGTTAGGTCTTGCATTTATTTATTTCATTTTCTTAGGGTCCTTAGTTTCTTGTCGAGAGGCTTTTTGCTGCCTTCTCGGGGATCTGAAGTGAAACATCTCTAGGTTTCATTTTCTAGGATTTATCTTTTATGAAGCTGCTTTTACCCCCGGGCCTTTAGCCGCTTCTTCCCACAAGACAAGATGTACCACAGATGGTCATCCTAATGAGACTAGGGAATGGGATGGACAGGAGGGATATAAAAGATGGAAAAAGTGATAAGATGGTGGGAGGGGCGATGGCTCACATAAATTACTGGTGGTTAACCAAGACCCATGAATACCGTCTTGCTAAGTTGCCCCATCAATCACTAACAATGGTCAAGAGGATTAGTGTAAAGATCAGCAGGTCATCACGAGTAGAAAGGAACCTAATCATGCAAAGAAGGTTATACTTGATCAAATCTGACGCACACCATGATACCTCGGACCAATTGTTACCTCCGCATGGAGCAAGAGGTCCTCTCGATGAAAAGCTTGACCCGGTAGTGATGGAAGATGATACTTCTTGTGGGACAGGCTGAGAAAGAGATGGAGCCCCTCGAGTGTGTAATGCTCAAGTAGCTCACCTCTCGGTACTCCATGTCTAGGACCATGTGGGCCTCGAGACATGATCTCTAGTTATCCCCTAGATACTCGGGATAACATCTGGCTCCAAATCAGGGACATCGCTGACTGTAGAGCGTGTGAGAACCTCAACAATCTCTAGACGACACCGCTCACACTCGACAAAGGGCATCCGCGACAAAAGGCGGGGTGGTATTGCCACTCCGTCAAAATAACATATACATGATAAATGTGCATATAAAGGCGGAGTCATAAGTGCAAATAGAAAATATAAAACTCACCTGTACTTACGTGTTGGGTGCATGTTGGTGTGAATCAAACAACCAATGTAGCCAATCCGATAAAACTCCACGATACTTGCTGTGCTTCATCATAGAAACCGCTTGATTGATACAACAAGCACAAAAATGTCATGAGTTAGAATATACATCATATCATCAAAAGTCCCAATGTCTAACTCATGAGTGGTGGGAGGGACTAAATACTGCCAGGTCCATCTCTTAGAAAAGTACTCAATCCTATCAAGAAAGGGTCATGAAAAGTCTGAGGTTAGGTAGCGGACTCAAAGGGCACGTAGGCCCGGATTTTCTAGGACTCCCTCACACTCTAAGGAAAGGATTGACACAGGTTTAGTAGATGGGCAAATCATCAAGAAAGGTTGAAAATTAGTCGACAATAGCATTACCCAACCCAACCCACAACGGAGTCTAGGGTTTTGCTAGGAGGAAACTCAACACAAAAGGTACTTCCCAACTACACCACAGAATGGAAAAACTAAAGGCAAAGTAATAGCGGAATTGGTTGGGATGAAAAGTCCTTAGACAAAATTCCTCCAGACTAAGCGATGTCCTTACTTGTATCTGATCCCGAACACAGCGGTGAGTGGTAATTTAATCTTTAGCCAAAAAGGTTCAAGTGCTCATCATACTCATCAAACATCTCAAGGTAAGACCAAAAAGCTTATCGAAAAACAAGGCGCACTAAGTCATCCTTGGGGTGTTTGAAATCTACAAAGTAGACTTCATCTCACTTGTTGCCACTGGTCAAAATTAATTTGTTGTGGTAATTGCAATGGCAACAACTGGAGATAACTCTGAGTGTCATAGATGGGATCTAGGTCACCAACAATTACATCCACCTACGTCTTCCAACATGTATGAACTCATCCCGATCAGCTATATTAGTATCCCGATTATCATAACATGCGAGGTTTGAAGATTGATCCTCCTCTTACTTTTCATTACATGGTAAAGCATCACAAAAAATTATGAGAGGAGGGTAAATTACTGTTTCTTCTTGTCGCGGTGCCGAGGACTACGGTGTTTTCAGCATGTGTTGTTTCTTCATCCTCAATTACACAGCAAGGGACTTCTATTTCGATCGAGGCTTCCATTTCCTCTTCTTCTTTTGAATCAAGAAGAAATACGGTGTTATTAGAATTTTGAAGTGGAAAATGACTAACCTCATCTTGGCTTTACTGCACAGGAGAGACAAGTTCTTGTATGATTTCATCCGATTGGGAGAACCGCAGGTGGACACTTCATCATTTTTTTCAAGTTCTTTCTCCTCAATCACGTTCTCATCCAACTTTGGCTGAAAACTTGTTTCCTCCTTTCTTGTGTATCTTCAACAAAGTCTCCCATGGATACTTTGTTTTATCAAGCTGAGAGTGTCTGTGGTATGGTCATTGGTTTTGGACAAGGAGAGGTTTACCTCAATTTGCATGGCCATTTTGTGAGCTTGAAGCCAAAGTGTTTTCGGCTTTTCTTGTTTAGAAGGAAACTCAAATGTACATGAAGCCCTTTTGTATAAAGATAAACAAGGTACTTTTCTTCCCGGAATGATAGCTGTTTAGAAGGAAACTCAAATGTACCTGAAGTCCATTAGTATAGAGGTAAACGAGGTACTTATCTTCAGGACGATAGCCTCGAGGAATCTGGTAAAGTGACTTTTGGAACCTAGCACAGTAATCTCTGACAATCTCAGATTCTGCTTGTCTTATGCCTTCAAGCTCTTTCAACAATGATTGTATAACTTCTGCTTTCATGGTCCAGTTTGCAAAAAAAAATTCTTCAAATTGTTCCATAGTAGTGATGCTGGCAGCTGGAAGGTTATCGTACCATCTTTTGGCCTCTCCATGCAGGGAGGCAGAGAAAAGTTTCATCACCACGTCCTCAGCCTCGTCATCGATAGGAAAGTATTCAAAGAATCTCCAAAATCTTATCATGTGAGATTCAGGACATTCTCCATTGATGTCAGCAAAACGAGGGAGGAAATCCTCATAATGAGGAGGCATTTTCCTGGGATATCCAGGGATTTCACTCATATCTAAAGGTCTATAGCTTCCTGGGTCCCATTTTGAAGTCATTGTTGACTTCGTCATCAGTGGAGTCGCCAGATAGTTTCCTTGAAACTACCAAAGAATAGGGGGGAAAAGTAGTGGAGTCGCCAGGTAAGCTTACAAGAAAGTTCTGAGGCAAGGCTTACCAAAGGTATGTCGTTGAGGAAGGTAGACTCAGTGTTCCCCGTCAATGGCGCCAAAATGTTATCGCACGGTTTGTAGGAATGTTTTAGGTAGCTTGAGTCAAGGATTAAAACCGGCGTAACAGGAGCTTCCCCACCCACTGTCACCTCGATGGGGAGCTCTTTCTATTTAGGATGGCTGGTCCAAGGGAGACGTCCCTAGGTAATCTGGTTTATGAAAGGGCTAAAGGGGTAATGGCTCAGGATAAAAGTGTCCTTTCAAAGATTACTGCCAATGATGAGATAGTCAAAGAGATCTTCCACTGGAGAGGCACCTGCTTGCGAGACAAGACAAACAAAGCTAGAAATGTGCTTGCAGTGGGTTAGTACTTCATAATATCAATGACTATCCTCAAATATACATATGAGCAATGATAAGATATAATTATTGACGAAGTCAATGATTATTAAACAAAGATAAATAGCTTATATCGCTTCTTCAATAAGTACAAAGATAATGGCATTCAATGTATAAAATCAAGTCCTTTATATTATCACAATGCAAATCTGCTCATACATATATAATGTTGTTGCATCACTATTGCAGAAATGGGTGACGTCAGCCCTAATTCATGTCAATTTTGGAGGGCAATAAGGTGAACGTTTTGCATAATAAGTCAAGGAAAACAATCTATACTTCAATGCCAACCAAATCACAGAGTTTAGACTTTAAATTAGGGTTTAAAGAGACTTTGACGTCACAGGTAATACTGCTTGTGCAAGGGTGACGTTAGCCCTAGAATTAAGCTATTTTGAAAGATAAAGAGCAAAACGTTTGATCAAACAAACTTATAATTGTGATAAATGGCTCAAAATCTATCAAATAAGGTGATGAATGTCACAACGTTGCAGGCCAATCAAGATATCAAAAGGGCGTGACGTCACCTATAATGTTGTTGTTTGCAGTTTAGGGTTAGCTAGCCAAGAAGTGGACATTTTTGACAAATCAACCAATGAAAATGCATAAAACCTCTATGGATATGATGAGATGACTCAGCCGCAACTTT
>SNQJ01S0165591.1:2279-21072 GCA_010110895.2 Picea sitchensis | reverse complement strand
TTCTACTAGCTGGCAGGCACTAGAAAGGTGTCTCTTCACTGGGTGGGGCCGACTTCTCTTCTTAGCGGGTAAAACCACTCTAATTAGGCTTGGGGGGCGACTTCTTAATTAGCATAATATAATTAGGATTTGACCAATCCACAAAAGGGGATTTGGTCAAGTACAAAGCGCAACATGATCAATCCACAAAAGGGGATTGCTCTGATGAATAATAACTCCATAATAAATAGAATACTCTTTGTAGTTACAATATTTCAACAATATCCACTAATGTTGACAATTCATAGAAGGAATGATGCACTTCTTTAAGCAAATTGAGAAAAACATTGAATAGCATGATGAAGTCTACATGAGTAGAGTTGATGCAGAGAAATAACAGTATCAAATTGGTGGTATGGTTATGGTCTAATTAAAAAAAATTGGTTTCCCAATAGTCAATATAATAAATTATAGGTGAGAAAAATTGGCCCATGTTGAATTTTAAGAAAATTGGGAAACAATGCTCATAATATAAATCTGCCAAAAGAATTAGATGTCTCTCATGTTTTCAATATTGTCGATCTCTTTGATTATACAGTGGAAGAGAACATGGATCAAACTGACAAGGTAGCAACAGGACAGCAACCACGTTGGGTAAAGGATCTGCCTGAAAAAGCCATTCAAGACAATTGAAATAATTTTAGACATGAAGGTCACTGCATTGCCATCATAGAATGGAGCAAAGGAAGGGTTCCTGGTCAAATGGAAGAACCTGTCAATAGCCAATGCTAAATGGGTAACTAAGGCTGAACCCTAGTTGAAAAATTGTCAAGTCTTCCAAGTCAAACTCTGCTAAGCGGAGTTAACTCCGTCCCGACTCTGACTCTATGCCAACGAGTCCAACTTGCCAGCTGGAAGTCGACCTGCGAGTAATCACGGATCAAGCCCTCACCCACGAGTAGTTTGTGGGTTATTTGCTGCCTAGCAAGTCTAACTCACAGGTGAATGCGAGTAATCACGGATCAAGCCCTCACCCACGAGTAGTTTGTGGGTTATTTGCTGCCTAGCAAGTCTAACTCACAGGTGAATACAAAAACTCACTGCAATAAATGGGCTAAAATGGCGCTTTCAAAGAAACTGAATAAATGTTACCATTCCATAATTGCAAGCTATTACCACAGTAACATGTCCCTCTGATGGGATTTCGTCTACACATTAATACTTACTCTTCCTCTTATTTTATCTGTCCATTGTATATACATAGTTTTCACTTTTCCCCTCTTATTTTATATGTTCATTGTGTACATAGTTTTCACTTTTCCCTGCATTAGTACGCATAGATGTCTGCAGTATATAAATTAACCATAACACTCGTCAGGACTTCAGCTTAAACTTACAGTGCGCATATTATCAAGAATCCACTCTTCGGTCTCGGGTTCGACTCCAATGAAAAGCTGAGGCCATTTGACTTTTGCTGCCTGCAACCCAAAAGCATAAAATTCTTCGTAGCTATTGATTTAAGCCAATCCCAAGAAGCAACATGTAATAGAATAGTCTTGAGGTATCCGTTGCTAGATTTGTAAGTAGGTATTTGTATGGGAGAGATAGGGGATTACCTTAAAGGCGGAGACGGAGCTCTCCCCGCAGCTGTCGCAGAGGACGCCATCGAAATCAAGAGCGTAGAGGCTGCCCATCTCCAACTCCAGAGCTTTGCACGCGCCCTTGACAAATAATACCGATCTCTCACCTCACTGTATGATTTGAAAACAAGAACATGCCCTTTAAACTACAATATTCTAAGGTTGGAGAAAATCCGATGGCATTCGCATGTAAATTTAGTAGAATGGTAATAAATTATCCACAAAGGTCTCTGCTGAGTCACAAGTTATTTGGTATATTTGGTTTGCTGGCTGTTGGATATACTCTTGGGAGGTTGTTCCCATGATTAAAAAAAATAAATAAATAAATAAATTATCCACAAAGGCATGCAAAATGGTATCTCCTTATTGAGAAAAAGGAGGATGAATTTATGTGAAGTTTAATAAGTCAATATCCAAATTCAATATTAATCACCTACATATTTGAAAGAGTGATCACATAATTTAGTGAACATGACAAAAATGTAAATTCAGAGAGAATGAAGGTGCTATATAAATTGGATGGTGAAGATTTTTGTCTATATTTATATAATAAAAATATATATGAGTATATATTTATTTTAATCTCAAATTTATTAACGCTAAGATATTTATTCTTAGAATATTTTTTTAATTTTTATTATATTTTAGCATAAATATATCTTAAATCTTAAATAGCATAAGTGACATGTCTTTTTTTCCTTTGTGTGAAGGGTTGGCCCCTGGTCTTGTCTGCAAACGTGGTGTTATAATTCCTTGGATGCTTAGATGGCGACCCCTGTTGACCTCTCCTAGGCTGACGAGGATGAACTTTAGGCCAAAGAAGGTCTTTATTTGGCTGACGAAACGTACAAGTTAATGTACGACTGTTTACGATCTGGATCTGTCGAAACACAACAAGTTTCAGTTACTTCTACTCCGCTTTCAAAGTTCCCACGCCAGGTGCCCACCGAGAATGAGATCCACCTTCCACCTGGTCCTCATGTGCCCTCTGGGAATGTGTTCCACCCTCCACCTGTTCCAGATCACGTGAAGAACACGTGGCCATTGGGATCTCACACGAGAGATATCCCTCGGGTAGGCTACAATGTTAAGTCATCCTGCCTCATCCTTCCTCCTGGCTCTGATACTTCACAGTTGATACCTGCTCTGTGTTCCTCCCCAAAGAACAAGCCTGAAGTTAACCAATCGAACTTACTAGTGCATAGATCTCCTCAACATGTGGGTAGTGCCGGCCATAATAGATCTTCTGGTTCTAAAGCCCGACTAAATCATAGACAAAAGCTTTGAAAAGTTCGTAAAACAAAGCCATGTTGTGTCTTAGGCAAAGATATTGTGATGGACAGGGTTTCTAGTCTTGCGGAGATAGATCTTGTGGGTAAATTCTTCTATACCAAGCTAAATAAGTTGCAGTTGTCCAATTCGATTTTTGCATACTGGAAGCCACTCGTTGGTTATACTCCTAGATTTAGCCTACTTTCAAACCACTGGGTGGTTTTTCATTTCCTTGCCGAGAGAGATCTCCAAAAAAATCCTGGGCTTTCCTTGGATTTTAAGTAGAGGTATTTTAATGCCGAAAAGATGGGCGCCTAGGTTTAATCCTTTGACGGAAAGTTTCACGAAAATAAGCTTTTGGATGTTGCTTCCCGACTTCCCCATTGAATATTGGTCTTTCAGGATCTTTGAAGTTGTTGCAAACTCGGTTGGTAGCTTTGTGTTCTTC
Source organism: Picea sitchensis (assembly GCA_010110895.2). NCBI lineage: Eukaryota > Viridiplantae > Streptophyta > Pinopsida > Pinales > Pinaceae > Picea > Picea sitchensis. The sequence continues at coordinate 17,733 of SNQJ01S0165591.1, read as the reverse complement.
GACGAGAAGTCTCTTCGATGGAACAAAAAAAGGCTCGCGTGGGTTTTAGTTGAATTGGATCTCTCCAAATGATTACCTGAGTATATCGATATCTCTATAGGGGACTCACACTTTCGTCAATCAATTGATTTTTTTAGGGAACCATTCAAATGTCATTCTTGCTCGCAAACTGGACATCTTATGGCACAATGTCCAAGACCCAGAGAACTCAGTTGTGATTCAGTACTTCCCAAGACGTCCCACGCTCAAGCTGAAGGTTTTTGTCCAGGTCCACTCAACAAGGACTCCTTTTTAGGTAAGATGAAATATGTATTTCCCTCTTTCTTTGCAAATCTCTCCCATGAAGAGATTCTTTATTTAAAAGAAAACGAGAGCTAGGTCATAGAATTTTTTGGCGATTTATGGAACCTTTTATTAAAAAAAATTGATGACTTGGGTACTCCGCATATCCCCAAATCTTCAGTCATTTTCGATGTAAATCTCTCATCTTCCTCCCTCGGCCAACCACTTCCCTTCTTAACCTATGTTAAACCTACGATTGATTCTCCTCCTACCGAATCTTTGGAGACAGAATTACTTAACAGTTCAAGGGTAAATTTACAAGTGGTTTTGACCACTCCCCCTACATTCACTTCCTTACTCCCATGTGTTGATGCTGATGCGACTCACACCTGTGTTTCTCTTGTCGTTGTTGTATATGATCCCCTTAGACTATCAACTAAAGAAACTGAACTTTTATCCCCCATCCCTCTACACATTACAAATCGTTTGTCTTTACCTCCTCTTTCCTCTAATCGTTCCAATGTGACCATCCGAAAAAAACCTAAACCTCGCCTCCCTAAGAAACCCTCTGGGGCCATTGAAGGTGGTTTGGCACAATTTGGAATGATTTCCCCTGCGGGTAATGCCGCAATTTGTTCTGTTGTTTTCGACCTCCCTGCTACCCTAAAATCTTACCCTCATTCGGATTCCCTCCCGGCCCTTAGAGAAAACTAGTCGTCTTCTGTGGTTCCCTTATGATTTTCCTACCCTTCAACCTTCGTGGGTTTGGGGGACCCACAAAAATAGATGTCCTCAAATTGTTGTTGAACTAGGTGAAGCCTGATGTTGTTTTTTTGCAAGAAACGCTTGTGGAAGCTGAGAAAGCTAAAAGGTTTTTCCTTCAGTGCCTTCTGAAATGGGATGTAGTTGCTTTAATCCCTAATGGTTGTTCGAGGGGAATTTTGAGTGGATGGAACCCGGCTTATGCTAAGTTTTGTGCTTATGGCACATCTGCAGGTATATTATTGGAAGGAAAATTTAAACAGTTAGTGGGAAGGTATAAACTTCTAAATTGTTATGCACCCTATAAAGACAGAGAGTCGTTCTGGCAACCTTTAATTGATTCAGGATTACTCTACGAAGAAGGACTGATAGTGGGAGGTGACCTAAATTTCACTCTCACAGATCAAGAGTTTTGGGGGGAACAGGCCAGAAGTGATCCCATTGCTGACTTATTTTCTAGAATGATCCTTTCCTCTGGTCTAGTGGACCTCCAACCGATAAAAATTACTCCTACCTGGAGGAATGGTAGAGCTAGTATAGCAGGCATTTCGAAAAGATTGGACCGCTTCTTACTAAATGAATCACTTATAAGCAGTCATAAAAGACTTAGATCATGGGTTGTAAATTCGTCCATCTTGGACCACAATCCCATATGTTTACAGCTGGAGATGTCTTCCCTATCCAGGGCCCCTCCTTTTAAGTTCAACAATTCCTGGTTTTACTTCCCTTATAAAGGAAACTTGGCTTTCAATGAATTCCTGGTCTGATTCTTCTTCAATCCTTCTACAGTGCAAAAAATTGAGGTATCTAAAGGATTCTGTAAATTTATGGCAGAGGAACAAAAAGTCATAAATGAACACAGAGCTACTACTTATTGAAGATAAGATTTCAGAACTCTTTGAGAAATGTTCATCACAGGTGTTTGCTCGGGATAAGTTGGATTAATTAAGGACTCTTGATCATAAAAAAGATCAGATTCTAAAATATGAAGAAGCCACCTAGAGGCTTAGAAGTCGGGCAATCTGGATGGAAAAGGGTGATAAAAATACTAAAATTTTTCATAACTTTGCCACCCATAGAAGATCTCAAAACACTATTTGGGAAATAGTTGACGAATCTGGAAGTCACAAAACAACTGATAATGACATAAAGGAAATTGCTTATAAACATTTTAAAGCTCAATACAGTGAGATAGTGACAGAAGATACCGTCAATCAAGTTAAAGTGCTCCAGAATATGCCAAAGTTTTGCAATGACTCAGAAAGTAATGAACTAGGTAAATTTGTCACCTTAGAAGAAGTTAAGGACACTATCAACAAAATGCCAAAGGATAAAATCTCAGGTCCAGATGGGTGGACCCAAGAACTTTTTTCAGAATTTCTTTGATTTATTGGGGGAGGATCTACTCAAGGCGATTGAAAATCCAGATGCAAAGGTTACATTCCTAGATAACTTAATGCTACTTTCTTTGCTCTTATCCCCAAAGTAAGTAAGCCAACTACTTTTCATGACTTCAGGCTTATTTCCCTATGCAATTTTGTTTATAAAGTAATTTCCAAAATTATTGCTACAAGGATGAAAGAAAAATTGCCTTCTTGTATCTCCTTTGAAAAATTTGGTTTCCTTAAAGACCGTTTAATTTTTTATGTTGTGGGGATTACACAAGAATGTCTACACACTACAAAAACCAAGAAGATGAGTTCAATTATTCTTAAACTGGACCTTAAAAAAGCTTATGATAAAGTAAGCTGGCAATTTTTGTGCTAGCTTTTAACTCAGATCAGACTAAAATGGGAGGTGTCTCAATGGATCATGGCTTGTGTGAACTCTGTAAACATGGAAGTCTTGATTAATGGTTCACCTACATATTTCTTTAAGAGTCATCGAGGACTCCGCCAAGGATGCCCACTTCCCCCCCCTTTTATTTCTATTGGTGGTAGATTGCTTAAGTAGATGCTTGAAAACAACTGTGGATGATGGGAAATTTCATGGACTCAAAGTTGCTACAGAACAAGAATTTCACACCTGCTCTTTGTGGACAATGTCCTAATCCTAGGAATTGGCATTCTTGGAGATTGGTTGGAGTTTAAATCAATTTTAACAAGTTTTTGTTTTTCCTCGGGCATGGAAGTTAACTGCCAAAAATCTTGCTTTCTTGTACAAAATATCGATCCTATTATGGAACAAAGACTTCAAGCAACATTAAACATACCTTTCCCCTGGATGGGGTGTCAGGGCGGGCGACGTGGCAAGATCTGAACGAGGGCGATGGGCAGCGTGGCATGGAGCCACGTGATGGGCTCATGCCACAGCCCACCACCCCACCCGACGTTTAATGGCGTTTTAATTTGATGGGAGGGCGCATTAACACACTAGTCCTTTCCTCCTTGCCGCGAATTTGAATGGCTTCGTTCATTATGTTTGGCTTTCACCTCTGCATGCAGGCTGCAATGCCCTTTCCTCTGCAGCGCAGGTCTACCTCTGATCCCTCTCGCTGGCGTAACGCGATCCTGGTCTTCTCCCTACACCGAGTGCTCTTCGTTTTCTCAGTCCGCTGCACAGGATTCTCCATGACTCGACCCCGAGGCAGACTGAGGCGAGGCTCCCCTTGGAAGCCTCGAAGACCCTCGATCACGCCTCTTGATTCAACCTCAGCCGACTCCTCCCCTCAACGACAGTCCAAGCCTATCCCTGTCTCATTGCATGCCCCGCAGCTCAGCTCCATGGCTATCATCTCGCATACACCAATCTCAATTTTGAGGCTTTCTCACGACCCCTCAGCGGTTCCTTCCAGCTCCACGCCTTCTGGCGACCCGTTGGGCACCCTGGGAGGTGATCCTTATCTTCACAGTGCGCCCAAGCGGGCAGGTCCTTGTTTCCCTGAGAGCGTTGACAGAGTGTAGTTCGCAGAAAGCCTGGCTATCTTGCATGATTTGGTATTTGAGCTTCGGCAAGAGATAGCGGACTTGCAATACCGCATCCAAGCAACAGAGGGGAAGGTGGTCGGCTTCATGCAAATTCTCTCTTCGATGCACGAGGCCTTATTCACGACCCCTGGCGACACCAGCCCCAATGAGAATCCCGAGACCGCTAAAGACGAAGCTCAGGACAAAACGCAGACTCCAGAGGCAGTAGGACGGAAGCAGGAGGAGCGCAAGAACGACAGCAAGGACCCTGCATGCACCGACAAATATGGTGAGCAATGGGATTATGGCGTGACGTACATCGAGGAAGAGCCTTGGCCAGGCGACCTCTCAGCCACCTGGCCCAACTATAGGCCAACTGTCTAATTTTAGAGTATGTCTGTTGGCTTAGCTTCTAGACCTGAAAAGATAAACCGTGTTTTTCCTTTTTATTGCTGGTTTAACTCTAGACTTGTTTAGTCAAGGAACTGGTTGGGCTAGTTGGACTGGTTTCCCCATGCTGGGGCAGTCCAACAACTATAGCCCGAATCTAGCTGTATTTTGGATCTTTGTTTCAGACTTTCGAAGGATCTTAATATAATCTTACCTCTTACTTACAAAAAAAAAAAACATTAAACATACCTTTCATTTGCATTGATAAAGGTATGGAATATTTGGGATTTCTTCTAAAACCCAACAGCTATAAAGTGGCGGATTGGAATTGGCTTATCAATAAAGTGGAGAAGAGAAATAATAATTGGACTTTTGATGGCTTTCCTTAGGTGGCAGATTGGTATTAGCAAAATCCATCTTTCAAAGTATACCTATATATTGGCTTAGCTTAGACAAGATCGCTTCTTCTATTATACACAAGATTCAATAGATTATTGCAAATTTTATATGGAGGGGCGCTACAAAAACTACAGGCTTCCACCTTACAAAGTGGAAAAACATAACTAGACCAAAGGAATCGGGAGGATGGGGTATCCAAAAAATTATTTGGTTTTCTCAATCATTGGCTGCAAAATCTTGTTGGAGAGGTCTCTTTGGTAAAGGACTGTGGAGCAAGCTACTTAAAAAAAAACATCTAAAAGGAATTGACTTGACCTCCTGGTTGTGCAAAATTGAATATAAGTATATAGTAGCATCTAACTTCTGGAAAAATTTGATGGCCTTATTACATGTTATAAAACGATGTTTGGCTTGGTAGATTGGGTGTGGCAAACAAGTCATTCTTGGATGTGATCCGTTTATAGGAGATAATGCTTCCTTTAAACTCTCGGGCTCCTTAATTCAGAATCTCAGCAATCAACAAATATACTCTTTAGCACAAGTAGCCGCCATAAATGATGTTGGTAATAATCAGAGTTGGCTTGAGGATTTCCACCTCGGTTTGACAAGGGAGTTGGCTACAGAATGGAGAAATTTCCTTACATTGTTGAAAAGCAGTGGAATCTCTCTCAACAATTCAAAAGATAAGATAGTATGGTCTTGGAACAAGGCAGTGGGTAATGTAATATCCAATTTAGCATATCAGTCCATATCCTACATAAACACTACTGAAGACATTAGATGGTGGTATAATTCTATTTGGAAAGTGAAAATACCAGTAAAAATTAAATGCTTCATGTGGCTTGGTTTAAAGGACTGTATACTAACTGGAGTAAACTTTAGAAAAAGGGGAGGCATTGGCCCTTCAGTCTGCAGTCTCTGTTTAAGAGATGAAGAGACAATTTCTCATATTTTTGTTCATTGCCAAACTACACAATTTATTTTGAAAGAGATCCTTTTCTACCTAAAAATCCTCGATTCATGGAGTAGTTCTACTTTGGAAAGAAATATGTTTCAGTGGTTTACAAAATATCCAAATATGAAACATATCCCATTTTTGGTAACCTGGGGCATATGGAAATACATAAATAAATTATTCTTTGAAAACTGGCCTAGACATGACTCCGGGATTATCACAAATATTTTCTTCTCGATCAAAGATCACAATGGGGCAGGTGAAGCTGACAAAGTAGAACACATACTAAATCCAATATACTTTGATGATAATCCTATTGGTTTCTTTGATGGAGCAGTTGTAGATAACCGATGTGGAATAGGAATTTTTCTCAAAATCAACACAGAACACCATTACAGAGCACACTTTGCAGGTAATCAAGGAAATAATATGAAGGCAGAAATAATGGGACTATGGGGACTTCTCTCCCTGGAAAATAGACTGTCCATAAAAGAGATGATGGTAGTTGGAGACTCGAGAGTGGCCATAGATTGGATAATAGGCAATTCAAATCTGAATTTGCTATATTTGGAAAACTGGAAAGACCAAATTAGAATCCTAAAATCAAGTTCTGATGGAATCAACTTTATTCATGTTCACAAAGCATACAACACTGAAGCAGACAAGCTATCAAAGAAGGCACTTGACTATCCTATGGGAAGACTTTATATTGAAGAAACTATCAAAGGAGTTATTGTTAATGAAGACAATTATCTTCTTTTCTAAAAGTTAGCGCAAGACAAACATCATCAGTACTAGATGTGTTTTTTTTTCTTTTTGAAAAGACAAGGTTTTTAATTTTTTTATAAATCAGCTTGAAGCTACCAGACTGAAGAGAATATCTACTTTTTAGTATAGTTTATTTCCAGGATCATCAGTTTATATGATCTATATGTAAATGAAAGATTCACTTGATTCTAATAGAATAACAATGAAACTGTTTTTTTTTCTGCGTGAAAAAAAAAGATATCTTAACCTTAAATGGTGAATGTATGATTGAAGAGAGTGTTTGTTCTTGAATTTATATTTATCACAATCTTGGTAACTCAATTTCTACAAAATAAGATATCATATTTATCACAACCTTGGTAACTCAATTTCTACAAAATAAGAAATCATGGATAGGTTAGGATAACTATATGTTTGAGTATGTAAAACTTTTCAAAACCAACCCTTCACAGTGCTAAGGATTAGGACCATCCCTTGAATGGTTGACCTTTTAAGACCATCATTTCTAATAAATTAAAGGATGGCCTTTTAGAGTCTTTTCCTTTTCTTCAATCGAGATTCACACACATAACTAAAGTAAGATTTTAACTTTGGACAAGTTATCACTTATGCATTATTGAAGTAAGGCCTTAGTCATATTAACATGGAACATAATCCTCAATAAAGAATATGTGACTTTGATTTTTAATGCATCGTTGAAGTAAGATCTTAGTCATATTAACATGTAACAAAATCCTCAACAAAAAGATATGCCACTTTGATTTTTAGTGAACTTACAAGTAAAAATACTTCACAATGACTACAATCATAAGGATGAGAACCCATAAAGTACTTATCTACCTCTAAGTGATGTTAATATGGGAGTGAGAGATGATGTTATCTCATCAGTCCATGGACTTACACTTCAAAGCTAACTTCTAAATCAAGAAAACTTTTGTTATGTTTGAGGTTAACATGGACAACTTTTCTTGTATTCTTTATTACTAAATTGCAAGATGCAAAGCATAAATAATAGATTTTACCAAAATTTATTGGAGAAATGACTAATTGCAACCACAATAACCAAATAAAGAACCAGATTACCATAAAATGTTATACCTTTATTCATGAGAGGAATGTTCACTTGCCTCTTCAAGGGGGGAACCTTCAATTGAGTAAAGCTCTAATTACAATATACTTTACAAGACATCTCATTATAGTGTTTCTACTTCTTTATATAGTTTTATCTACCTCCTAGGAATATTCTAGAGAAGGAACTTTCTAGTAGGTGGGACCTTCTAATAAACCTTCTTACAATTATTGTTTTCACAATACTACATGGGCCTCATTTACTGAAGATGGCCTCCATATATAGCAACATATTTATCTATTTAGGGGGTTAGGGTAGGACCCTAACATGCCCTACCACTTAAAAAGCAACATTATCGTCAAGGCTAGAGATAAGAGATTTTCTTAAGGATCTTTGCTAGTTCCCACATGCCATCCTCGGATGGTGTATCCTTCTACTATATCAGGACCTCTTATATAGTGTGTTGGTAGAGAAGGCACTCTCTTTTGTCGAGGACAGCCTCGGGTTGCAACCAAGTGGAACCTTCTTCCTTCAGTTCTAGAAGGCTAGTTTCAATAAATCAAATAGATTTGACCACTTTCTTTAAGCAAGAGACATGAAAGATTGGATGAATTTTAGAGTGGCTCAGAAGTTCCAATTTGTAAGCCACTAGCCCAATACATTTGAGGAACTTATAGAGGCCATAAAACTTTGGAGCAAACTTCTAGTGGTGGTTGTCTTTGAGAGAGGTCTTCTTATAAGGTTACGGATGAAGGAACACCTAACCCCCTTCTTCAAAATGGTGTTTAGAACTACGTTGATCAGCCTACCACTTCATCCAATTATGAGCCATTATCAAATTATCCTTAAGAGTGAAAAGAATGTTAACCCAATCTATGAGGGTTTTTTCAACCTCCTATACCTTAGAGACTCTGAGTAAGTAGGATAGTACTAATGGGGGCTTTTGGCCATAGAAAACCTCAATGAGAGTCATTCGAGTGGCACCATGATAAGTTGTATTGTACCACCATTATGTTGGGGATAACCACTGAACCCATTGGGATTGTTGTTCTGAGGTAAAGCGCCTCAAATATGCTTCCAAACACTTGTTGAAAACTTTAGTCTAACCATCAATCTAGGGGTGATAAGTGGTGCTAAGATTCAATTGGGTGCCCTGGAGCCGAAACAACTCTTGCAAGAAATTACTAGTGAAAGTGGGATCATGGTCCATCATAATAGATTGTGGCATACCATGGCATTTAAATATATTATCCATGAAGACTTGAGCAATAGTGAAGGCTTTAAAGGGGTGTTGTAGAGCACAAAAATGAGCATATTTGGAAATGCAATCAACCATAACCATGATGATGGATTTATTGCCAAATTTAGGTAACCCCACAACAAAGTCCATAGAATTGTCAGCACATGTAGTTGGTAGAATGGGTAAAGGTTGTAGTTCGCCCAGAGGTTTCAGTGTGTCTCCCTTGTGTCATTATCGAAGTTCACATTCTGCCACAAAAGTGTGGATGTCCTTCATGTGCCTTCCCCCAAAAATGATTGTTTAATCATTTCATATGTTTTGTGAAAGTTGGAATGACCTATTATTGGAGAGGCATGGAGTTCATATAACGTTGTTGTTTTAAAGGCAAACTGCTTGTTCAAATACAGACACCCTTTATAGCGAAGCTCTTCATTTTTCCAAGTGTATCCCTAATGTGCATGGGGTGTCATTTGAAGTTGTGATATCAGGTGGTTGATCTTGGAATCTATGAACCATTCTTTCTGAGCATCATTCAACTAGTTTGCCCATGTGAAGGAGAGTGAAAAGAGGGACCCTTCCTCTTCATATTATCAAGAGAAAGCATTTGCTACCACATTCTCCTTGCCCTTGTTATAAATGATCTCATAACCATATCCCAACATTTTGGTGAATTTTTTTTGTTGCTCGGGATGAAATCCTTTGCTCCAAGAATTATTTCAAACTATGATGATCTGTTTTAATATGTTAGAGTCGACCGACCAAAGTAGTTAAGAAGTTGCAACTGATAGGTAACTGCAAGTACAAGTATATATACGTGACTATGTAACAAAGGAAAGGTTGGTTGTTCTTGTACATAATAAAGTGCATATTGATGGTTCTCCCACTACTTTGTGTATGGTTCTATGTATGGCTATGTGTGTGTGTATAATATTGTATCATATATGTTTCTATGTGTAAAGAACTATTGGTAACACTCTCGTAGTTTCTCTTAGACTACAACATTGATTATGTTGTCGGTAGTTTTGAACTCGGGCATGTAAAGTAAAAAGCACATAGATGTTAAGCTTGGAAGACATACGTGAATGGTGGGAGCGTAAAATCAATAACTATATTAAAAACTTCATAAGGAGGAACTAACTGACGTTAGTAGAAGCTCACACACAGTTCTTCACGGAAACATACGAACAATTCCTGGAAGCCATTCTAGAGGCATTATTTGAATATCTTAACCAATCATCTAATGCGGAAACTCACTCTGAATGAATAGTTAATGTTGAAAATAAAAAATAGAGGCAGAACAAATCTAAATGAGTGGTTTGAAAGAATCATCCATGACTACATCGAAAAACAAGCAATCAAGGATAGATTGTCAGTCGAAATTGTAAAAGACAAATTTTATACCAACTTGCATGATGAGTTTCTTTGCATTGTTATGTCCCTGTTACACAAAATTCTATTAGACAAAGGAGTTGGGGACATTGTCGAATATCGAGCCCTTTTGGGAAACTCTCCACCAAATTCAAATTAGCAAGGAAAATGGGATGAGTGGGAAGAAATTATAGAAGCTAATTGCAAAGACACACGTGAAGCCTGCGATTACTCTCTAAAGAAATGAGAACAACGAGAATGGTTAACACCACCGAATTCGAGTAAGTCAGGCTGGCGATGGGAGGTTGGATGATCTGTGAGATTATATAAGTCAAGTTGAACGTACCAAAGAAGATAATGTATGAAGTCGAGAGGAAGATAATTGAAACTAGAGACGTGCTAGAATAAAGAGGGAAGATCGCACAACAAATGCAGGTCCACAAACCATGAGCCAACATCCAAAAAGTGGAGCAGGATAAGTAGAAAAAGAGGAGAGAAGAGATGTGGAACAAGAGGGATCTCCGAAGTTTGAATTGTAAGCTCCCCCAAATGCGACAGTTCACTGGAGTTATAATAGAGTGCACCCCGACAACTCCTGGGAGGAATGTAAGTTTGCAGGTGAGTGAGGCAGCCAATGGCACCCAACAAGAAACTAACATAGTTGATAGTATGGATATTGATGACTCAAGACTTGTGATTCAACATTCTCTCGCAAGTATCCCTAGCTTGCGTATTATAGACTTCCTCCACCAAAGACTTCATGTTGATACTCAATCTCTGAAAGTATGGTGCAAAACTGATAGAGATGGTCACATAAGAGATACACTTTTGATTGGAGCACAAGAAACTACCCAAAGTGAATCAGAGGACATATTTCTCCATATAAGAGATTTCACGGACTCTGCCCCCTTGCTCAATTTACTTATTGAAGATTCCAAATCATCAGAGAATGAAAACGAATCCACACAACCTTCTAGAGGATGATTTGTCGAGTATATAGAGAGGGACTGTCAAACATATGGCATAATCCCAGTAGGATAACAAGTGCAATTAGTATTGGAATACAATTTTATTGAATATCAACAACAAATTGTACTAGTCGAGTCGAACAACCAGATTTCGACTCCCCAAAACAATACCGCATCGACTCCTGTAGCAAGTCTGAAAAATGAAACCCTTACAATAATCTCAGGCTCTAAATCCCCCAAGAAAACCACAACGGGTCTCAACCACATTCCCATATATGAAGCCGATGAAGATCCCAAATGACATTGGTTCATTTGTGAGAAATTCCGAGACACTATCGACATCACAGACGAAGTTAAACAAATGGCATAATTTGGTGCCGCTATTCAAGCCAGGGCCCTCACCTGGTTCATGAATTTCACAGAGAATCAAATAAGATCAAAAGTAGATATAAAACAAAACTTCATCACATTCTTCAAGACACAAGACATCAGTCATATGGCTAGGAAAAAGCTAAAAGAAATTAAAAAAATATCGGGCGAAATAGTCTGAGAATATGACAAGAGATTCAAGGATTTGCTTAGTCAAATCCCTTATATTATAGAAGAAAGATGCTTCGTACAATGGTACGTAACAAGACTACTACAAAAAGTATGAGCTCCACTACAAATGTACGACATTCAAACATGTGAGGATGCCTTGAAAAAATAATGATGCATAGAGACGGACAATGAAGGATAATTAACTCCGTCAACAATGGATAAAAGGTTAAAAGAAAAACTAGCAAAATTACAACACTCTCTAAAAAACATGTCCATCGCATGGAAAGAAATTTGGTGCACCCTTTGCTCCATTTAATGGCACATGAAGGACTAATGTAAATTCAACGACACATTGGATCTAACCATTTGGAGTATCCAAATACAAACTTTATGTGATATCTATCAAAATATGACAAATCATGCAATCAGGGATTGTCCGCACAATCTAAGAAATTCCAAACCAAAATGGTGTTATATTTGCGAAGAGAATAATCATTATACACAAGAATATCGACTAAATGGGAAGAAAAAAATAAATATCCATTCAATATACCACACACATACAGTCGACTAGAATGTCGACGAAGGAGGAGGAAATGGATATAGAGGAAATGGTTGTGGGGGCTATCAAGGAAGAGGAGGATATAGAGGTGGACAAGGACAATTAGGTCGAGGACGATTCTATTGTTTTAATTGTTGGAAAGATGACCATGTAATCCATGACTACCCTATTAAGGACATAACCGACCTCAAGTTCTGTAACATATGTGGAGTGGGTGATCACTCAGTCGAAGACTGCCCCATCGTACTCGAGAAAGTTATGAACAAAATAAATGTGGACCTCTTGCACACTCTGCCTAAGTAAGAACTATTAAATTCAAAAAATATCCATGTTGTAACAAGATCAAGTGTGGGTGAAGACATCTATCCTAAATTGCCACCTCAACAAAGGGGATATCGAAGGACATAGCCTGACCCAGAACAAGAAGAAAAACTAACACAGGAAGCAATGAAGTTCTTCAAAAATATCGACCAAGACAAACCAAATGGAAATAGGGGACGACAAAAAAACATTTCAGACAATGCTTTAGAGGAATTTCTTCAATTACTAAACAAAAATTAGTCAGTATGTCACTTGATCGACCTACTGATCATTCTAAGAGAATATAAAGAGGACCAAAGAGCATACAAGAATCTTCGACAGTTGTCGCAGGAGAAACACATGAATGACTTTGATCCTCAAGTCGACCTCGAGATCAATAGACACATGATTAAATATTCATAGACGACTTTGGATCGCAAGTAAACATCATCTCCCAGGAGACATGGAACCGACTTGGAAGACCCCCCTAGTTCCAATGATGAACTTCTTAAAACTAGCGGATCAAAGATTCATTAAACCAATTGGCACTCTCAAAATTGTTATAATGTATATAATGGGGATTTCAACAATGTTCAACTTTGAAGTAATCAATCTGGTTGAAGGCATTCCTGCATACCCCACATTAGTAGGTAGAACACGGAGTCGAAACATGAAAGCAACTATCTCCCTCGAAAGAGATAACATCAAATTAAAAGGAAGTGGGAGAAATATCATCATACGCTTGGATCCAAAATAAGGGAAACCATGGGTAGAAACATGGGATGAATACCAGGAGGCTCACTGACTGTACCAAATAATGAATGAACAAAAGGATAACGTCGAGCCAAATGTAGAAGGAGAAATTTTAGTCGAAACACCAATGTCTATGGGAGAAATTCAAACACAGAACTCTATAACTAGAAAATAGAGAACTCTGAAGCCCAAGCTAAGAAATGTTAGTCGATAGAGGCAATCCTGATAAAACAATTGAAAACATGTTTTTCAATACATTTTTCAAAAAAGAGCAAATGCCAAAACAAAACAAATGCCAACTCTTATTCTGACTAACACAAAAACAGGACCCCCTTGTAGTTCAATGAAAGAAATTATTTGTCGGTCCATGTGGATGAGGTATCAAAATCAGTCGGAGAACAAGGGAGGGTACAAAACCTAGTAGAATCCTTCACTGGTCAAGTTTCCCAATGGTGGGAAACTCATTCTCTGCACCCATAGACATGGATTATCACTACACTATATTTTGTCGAACGATTTGGCTAGAAGAAGCTATCAACGAGAGTCAACATCCCAACATTTAAACCTAGGTTCGACCTAGTGGATCACATTCACTAGTGTGAAAATGAATCGAGAAGAGTGGGATACAAGGATGAAAGAGTGTGGCCACACATGTTCCCTAACACATTGGATGACATACCACACAAGTGGTACAAAATTGAAGAGGCATGTGGCCATACATTTAATTGGAATGAAATAAAGGAAAATGTTATAAGAGACTTTGAATTCATCCCAAAAGAGGCACATTTGTGAGAGGCAACAGAAGAAATAAATAACTTCCTTGAGAAACCAAACCCTAATGAAATGCAAAAAAGAGGCAAGGAAAAAGTCGACATGGAATCGATGACGACTTGTAACTTTGGGTCGACTCAGGATCCAGACAACATAAGTGCTCGTTGGGTAGACATGGAAAACATAAGTTTTCCAGGACAAAGCTTTAGATGGAGAAAAAGTCACCTAGGAGTAAACAATTACGTAAATACAATCTACTTAGTATCCAAAGAGGAGAAGGAGGACGCAGAAAAACCTAATTTTCCTACAAGTTACAATGAGGTTATAGAAGGTGAATGATAATTGGATGAATCTAAAGTGCTAGAGTGGATGGATACAAAAATCAAAACAAGAGAATTCGGCATTTCAATAGATGGTCTACAAAAAATGGAAAGAATAGGTGACTACTGGTCAAATAAACATACTAGACTGATATCTACTGCGTGAATACCAAGATGTTTTTGCTCGTGACTACAAAGATCTAAAAGGACTTGTACAAGAGATGGGGGAGATGAAAATCAACATCATCCATGCGGCTAAGCCTATCAAGAAACGACCTTATAAGTTAACCCATAAGTACAAACCCATCGTTCAAAAATAGATTGAGGCAATGCTAGATATGGACATTATTTACCTTATTGACAAATCTGAATGGGCTCCAATGGTGGTGCAACCCAAAAATCACAACCTAAAGAAATTAAGAATATGTGTCGATTTCATAGGATTAAATAAGCTAAGCGTAACTGACCTATTCCCAATGTCGTTCACAGATGAAATTATCAATGAAATCGTTGGACATGAATGCTACTCCTTCACAGATGGTTTCTCTGGATATAACCAAGTACCAATTGCAAAGGGGGATCAAGAAAAAATGACATTTGTATTTGAATTTGGATCATTTGCATACATAGTGATGCCTTCTAGACTAAAAAATGCACCAACAATATTTTTAAGGACAATGGTAAAAGCTTTCTAGGAGTACATCTATAATATACCTAAAGTATATTACATTTATTATCATATAATAATATGTTATAGGTTTGTTATTATGTAAATAGGCATTATAATGTAAAGGATAAGTCATGACCTTTTCCAAGGACATGACTTATCATTCCCTATGTGTATTTATATACACATATTGTATCTCATATGATGTCAAGTAAATATGTAAAATGGATAGTAAATAAAATATTATTTATTATGGATATATGGAATTATGTTATGTATTCATGATCTTCTCGTGATGTGGACCACTAGATACACTTCATTTGGTATCATGTCAGTCTTTCTATTGGCTTGTGGTAAGGTTTCATTGATTTGTGATCAAGTTGATTTTTGTTGGTGGCATTAAAAAAATAAGAGAGAGAAAAAAGAAAAGAAAA
>SNQJ01S0165589.1:0-11051 GCA_010110895.2 Picea sitchensis | reverse complement strand
TTATTGATGGAGTGATTTTCCCTCTTCTTAAAATACTTCTTCGGAAAATATTTTTCTTGACATTTCACATGAATTTCCATAGAATATACTAACTAGATCCAAAAACCAATGACATGAAATATGGTACTACACATATAATATATAATAAAGGAAAACACAAGGCACGTGAAATTTCATTTGAACAAAAATTTACAAGTTAAATGTGTACATCAATAAAAAAACATACTAACCTTGCAAGTTGAAAATCTGATCTATGTAGATCGAGAATTGGATTTGTTCAACCGGTGGGTGACGGAAAAAATAAACAGCTCAAACAAAAGCTGCGAATAGTTTCGCAACTATATCAACTGTGTCGCAAAGTCTCTTAAAGTCAGGTATATATAGATCAACTAGTCAACTAGCTATTAGCAGATGTTTTTTGAGATAGGCAAAATTTTCGTGGGAATAGCGACAAACTTCTGTGGCAATAGAGACAAAAATCCTGCCCAATTTCAAAAACCTATTTGTGTCAATAGTGACAAACTTTCATGGAAATAGCGACAAAAATCTTGCCCTATTTAAAAAGAAAAACATGAAAATAATGGAAACGTGGGAAAATTTCATGGAATAATCCACCCAGATGTAGTAGTGCTTGAATTCGACTAACATAAAAATCAACCCATGATTAAATAAACTCCTCTCAAGGTTACCAAACCCTTGTTGGTAAAATTTAGCCATTATTATAGAATTTTATACAGATAATATGGAAAATTTAATTCAAACCCTAAGAAAACCATCAAGAATCTAAAATGGTAGTAAAATTCCAAGCCAAAATGGCCTTCACAAGTAATATAATTCTTAATAATAAAAACCAAATCATGCCATTTCTTTTTTACTTGAAAAATTGGAATACCTTTCAAATTGTATTTGTTCTTAGTTGATACCAGAAATTCGGCCCATGGGATATCTTTGACTAGAAACGTTTTGGACCAGTTCTCCCATGACAATGGAAAATGAGTGGCTTTAGCGATTATGGCCTCACTAACTTGAATTTACATTTTTCCTACCTTTTCAATTCAACCATCGAAACTCCGCATGAAATCCCTCACTACTCTCATGTTGTGACCACAAAATGACATCAAGAATTACATCCATCCCACTCTTTGTAATAGAGTTATACACTCATCATATGCTTTATAAGCTCAGGGCCTGAGGGTTCGACTCTAGAAACAAGGGCCATGACAAAAAACTACCAGCAGGGTTTTCAAACAATCACTGAAAGGAAACATGCACAAACACAACGATTAACCTTAACCCATAGTAACATTCATAAATACATACTGCATAAATGTGAGGGCATGAAATTGTAATGAAAGGCATAGTTTCAAGAAATAGAGTTATAACTCACTACATAGGAGCCAAATCACCAAGTTACAGAAATAATAGCGAAAATAAATGACTGGCCAAAATGACAATGTAGAGAACGACCTCACAATTTCAAAATCCACTTGTCACAAACGTATCGCAATATGTAGTACATTCAGGACTCTCAAATGAATGATCACTTGGAATGACTATCACAATGATTTGATTTTCAAGGTATTTCACATATTGATTACAAAAACGATGTGATTGCCAAGTAATTTCAATAATGGTCAAGTAATAAAGATGATAATTATGCAAAATCATGGTGTAATATCAAAGTAAAACAAAGGATTCAAATATACCCAAGTGACTTATCCATTACCATAGTTTAAAATTATAATAATACTTATGATCATTGGAACTCAAACCATGGCAAGTCAAGACGTTGATTATTCATCCAAATATGATTATGTAGCTCATATCATGAAGTGACTTGTAATAGAACCAAGAAAACAAGAACCAAAGGATACAAATAATAATACATCAATTCTTGCATTTGATGAAAACCCCCACCACCTTATGGGGCTCGCATGACCTCCCAGTCTAGGATCGTTCACAATATGGAGTTGAATCAGCTCTCGGGCTCCTGCTGAGCCCTTGAAATCTTATGCCATGGGCTTTATCTCTCTTCCCTGCACATAAATTTGTGTTCGTGAGGGTCCTAACACTCTAATAGATTCTTTCACGTGACCTTGGCCCAAAACTGTGGGATAACTTTTCACTTCTGTGAGGAATTTGGGACTTCAAGCTTCGGGAGATCCAATGATAACAACTTGCGATTTTCCTGAACACCAAATATGTGAATGGTCAACTAATGGAAAGGATCAACAAATCTTAGTGTATGCTAGGATCTACAGTCTACAGATATTTTGAGCCTCCACGCTTCGGGAGGTTTACCCATTCCAACTTGCAACTATCCCGAACTCGTGAACTCCAAATAGCTAGATCGGATGACTGAAACCTTCCTCAAATCAACGGTGGATATATGCTCACGCTTCGAGCTTTAGAACCTTGCACAAATCAACACTTCAGATCCTCTAGAGTGTCGAACTCACAAACTCGTGAAGGGCATGATCAACGATCCACCAGTCCTCATAAATGGATGATTGGGATCTACTCGGGCCTTTGGGAGTTCTCGACCCAAACATACTTCTACCTCCATTCCTATGGAGTACCAGATCTTTGGACTCCGAGATCTGCTAAAACGTGGCTCTCTACGCCGATGGTTAAGATTCATTCTTGGCTTCGAAACTTTGGGAATCTTGCACACTTCGGCTAAACCTCTTCCAAATTTTCGGACTTCCAGACCACTCTAGATCTGTGGACACGTGTCCTCACAATTTTATGGTAAATATTTCTCCAATTCCTGGGACTTCGGGAAACTTGCCTCCTTTACACACAACACATGAAAACCTCTGTACGAAGTCTGAAGGACTTCTGGGGTTAACACCCACGCTATTTTCCCAGATATGATGACTAGGAAAGTTTTGTTATGCCTCAGGTGGATCTCATCCACTCAACCTCGAAAACTAAAGGGTCCCCCCCTTCAAATAATTTTGCTTGCTCTTTATCCTAAGCTTTAACACTCAAATGATGTGGGTCTCTGTGCACACCTTGCACTCCTCTGAAAACTTGACACTTGAAGATTTCTGGAAAATATTCCCATGCACTCCTTGCGCTCATCTTCTTGAGAATATTCAACACTTGACTCAATGTTGGCCCTATGCACACCTTGCACGGGTCTTCTTGAGATTTTATACTCAGATAAGTATATGTTCTCCTTGCGCCAGTATTTCAGAAGAGGAACAATTGAAACTTATATAACACTACAGGTTCATTCAATTATACATAAAATTCACATACATGCATAAAAACACAGAAAAACAAATAACACACATTACCCAATTAACTCATGGATATGAAAACTCAGAATTTGATAACAACCTTCCTCTATTATATTCCTTCATCAAATCATTTACAGAGAGTTCTCTTGCAATTCTCAACTCCTCCTTGACAAAAATTTCCAATAAACTTCAACTGCAAAATACAATTGTCTTCAGTAGCCTCATTTGGGCATAATTTACATACATTTATACATGGAGGGGCTTCTCGAGCCTTCCTACTGACTACACTAGTTCTATCATATCACAATTAAAGAATTCTACCACTAAGGCCTATTAAGATAAATGGAATTTGCAAAATAGATACGATTCGATGCTCAATATCTGTACAATCCCTCAAACATTAAAGAAATTACAATCTCCCACAATCTCAAATGATGGATCAAGCCTAAAAACATTAAAAGTTCTTTAATTACAATATCTTCAAAACAGTAAATGATGTTCTCTCCTTTTGGATCCCAAAACATTTTAAATGCGCGCTTAATGTTGAGTTGTCCTTCACTTGCCTCATCAAACGTTGATGATGATGCTTCTACATCATACTCCTCTAGATAAAATATTCATGGAATCATGTCCATGAGATCCTGCATTGTCTTTCCATGCTTCTGGATATCAGTCTCAGTTATCCAACTGGAATCTTTTGTTGGATGATCCTTCCACTTAACAAGATACTCATAATAAATTTTCCTTCTGGTCCTCTTAGCAATCCTCTGATCTAATATCTTCCCTATCTGTGGCTTCTCTGCTACGGGTATCTGTTGTTCCCACTGAATCTTCTCTTGATCATATGTTCCTTCTGTATCATCCATCTTGTAAGGGTACAGGTCTTCTACATTGAATATGGGTGATATTCCAATGTCTTCTGGCAAGTCAATCTCATAAGTGTTTGTAGCAAACCTTCTTAGAATCTTGCACGGTCCTATCTTTTGCATATTCAACTTATTATGCTTTCCTTTTGGAAATATTTATTTACTCGGATGTGCTAAAACCTTATCTCCAACTTCAAAATTTACCTCTCTTCTTCTCTGGCCTACTCTACTTTTGTACTTCTAGTTTCTATTATGTATCTATCCCTTGATTTAATCATGCAATTTTTTCATCTCTGCAGCAAAATCCTCTTCTCATGTGTTTCAGAACTCATCTCGTACCAAATATCTTAACTCTAAAATTCCTCTTGGATGCAGTCTGTATACTATGTGGAATGGTATTTTACCAGTTCTCCTATTCGGTGAGTCATTATACGCAAACTCTGCTTGGGGAAGAATTTGATCCCACTGGCTTTTATGGTCAGTGACCAAACTCCTCAACAGGTTATCTAGACTTTGATTCACCACTTCAGTCTATCCATCTGTTTGAGGATGATACATTGAACTGAAAGACAAAATTGTCCCTAGCTTCTTCCACAAGGTTCTCCAAAACTTTCCTAAGAAATTAGTGTCCCTGTCTGAAACTATGCTTCTTGGCAATCCATGTAATCTCACAATCGCCTTGAAAAACAAATTTTCTATATAAGTAGCATCATTGGTTTTGTGACATGGAATGAAATGTGACATCTTTGAAAATATGTCAACCACTACGAAGATTTAATCACTTCCTCTCTAGGTTCTAGGGAATCCTATAACAAAATCCATACTTATTGCATCCCATGGCATGTCTGGAATAGGCAATGGTTGATACAATCTGGCATTTTTTTTCTTTCCCTTGGCATATTGGAATATTCTACACATGTCCATGAATTTCTTCACATCATAACTCATGCCTGGCCAAAAATATGAAGAATTCAGTTGTGCATATGTTTTATCATGGCCAAAGTGTCCAGCCAATCCTCCGGTATAATTTTCCTTCAACAAGTTATCCCTCATTTACCACTTTGGGATACCAATTCACTTCCCTTGAATAATAGTCCTCCTTGGATAAAATACTCCATCCACTGGGTTTTTTCCCTCGGAAAAGGGTTCTCACATGATTCATAAGCTTCTTTTAAATATGGATCTTCTTGATACATATCCTTGAGGTGTTCAAATCCCAAGGTCTCCACTTGAAATTCCTGGAAGATCAAAGATCTCAAGCTCAAAGAATTTGCAACTTTTTTAGCACTTCCACTAATATTCTTAATAACAAAACTAAAATTATGCATGAATTCTACCCATTTGGCATGTCTTTGATTCAACTTCTCTTGCCTGGTTATAAACTGGAAAGCCTGATTGTCAGAATATAAAACAAACTCCTTAGAAATAAGATAATGCCTCCATTTTTTCAAATCTTGAATCACAGCATAAAAGTCCTTATCATATTTGGAATACTTCCTCTTAACATTATTTAGCTTCTCACTGAAATAAGCAACATACTTGTTATGTTGACTCAAAACTATGCCAATGGCTACTCCACTTACACAACACTTTACCTGAAATGTCTTCTTAAAATCTGGCGGAACTAAAATAAGTTGTTCTGTTATCTTGGATTTCAACACCCTAAATCATTTTTCTTCCTCTTTTGTCCAATTAAAATACTTATGCTCTTTCTTTATGGTGTCCAATATAGGTGCACAAATGCTACTGAAATTCTTGATGAATTTCCTGTAAAAACTTGCCAATCCATGGAAACTTCTTACCTCAAATACACTTCTTGGAGAAGGCCAATCTCTGATTGCCCTCACCTTCTCTGGATCCATCTTTAATTAGTTTGAAGAGATTACAAATTCCAAATATATAAAAAAAAAAATCATGAAAGAACATTTCTTCAAATTTACTAATAGATTCTCTTGTTACAGTCTTCTCAACACCATCTTTAAATGTCTCAAGTGCTTCTCTTCAGTCTTACTGAAGATTAAAATTCCATCCAAATAAACAATTACAAACTTACCAGCAAAATCTTTGAGTACTTCATTCATCAACCTCATGAATGTGCTCGGTTCGTTCATTAAGACAAATGGCATAACAAACCACTCATACAATCCTTCATTCGTCTTGAATGTTGTCTTCCATTCATCTCCCTCTCTCATCCTTTTTTGATGATAACCACTCTTCAAGTCTATCTTGGAAAAATAACTAGCTCCACAAACAATCCATTAAATCATCCATTCTCAGTAAAGGAAATCTATACCTAATGGTTATCTTGTTGATGGCTCTAGAATGTCTACACGTTCTCCAACCTCCATCTTTCTTTGGACTCAACACGGTTGGTACGCCACATGGGATCAAAATTTATCTAACTAAACCCTTATCCAACAACTCTTGGACTTGATTATTGACCTCTTCATGTTCTCTAGGTGTCAATCTGTACGTTTCTTTTTTTGGAAACCTTGCTCCTGGAATAAGGTAAATATGGTGAATAATACTCCTGATGGGCGGTAATAAGTGAGGTAACTCATCCACCACAATATTAGCAAACTCATCCAATAATTCTTGAACTTCTACAAGAAAATCATTCATAGATGTGCTTGTGATAATGAATCTTCGCTTACGTACAACAACAAACTGCATTTCCTATTATTTCTTGACTTCTTTCAAGAGTTCCTTCCCACTCATGAGAAGTATGCTTGGAAAGGCTTCTTATTTGACTCCTTTGTCTTCTATTGGAAGCAACATATGTTTACACCCATTCTTCTCCAGGGTATAAGTATTCTTTCTTCCATCATGTATGAAATTTCTGTCATATTTCCACGATCTTTCCAACAAAACATGACAAACGTCCAGAGGTATAACATCACACAAAAAATCATCATTATAACCACCTATATTAAATTCAACCTTACATTGTTGACTTACCATTACTGGGTGTCCTTTCTACAACCGCAATACCTTGTATGGATTCAGATGTGTGGTTGTTTCCAGCTTCAGTTTTTCCACCATCTATGTGGACACTAAATTATCAGTACTTCCATTTTCTATGATCACCTTGCATACCCTATCTCTGGTATTGCAAGCAGTTCTGAACAAATTGTTCCTCTGAACTAGTTCTCTTACCTCTTTATCTGGATTCACAAGAAATTTCCTCATCATGAATGATCTTCCTTCTTCTGCAATTTCTGCCTTCATATATGTCTCTACATTCCTCTTATGCTCTTCAGAAATGTGAGCTTCTCCACCTCCTGCATTTTTTCTCTCGGTACATTCCCAAGACATATGTCATGTCTTTCCATAGGCATAAGACTTCAGTTCTCCTCCTCTACCTCTTCCTCTTCCTATAGGAAAATAGGTTCTTCCACCATAGTGTCCTCCTCTAGAAATTCCTCCTCTCTTTGTTTGACTATGATACTTAATTTCCCAGCTTCTAGTCTGGGCTTCTGGAACTTTTCTCTCACTGTTCCTTTACCTCTACTAGGATTTTTTCCTCTTTTTCATTGACTTTTATTCCTTGCCAACTTTTATTCTTCTTTCAGGGCCACCTAATAAGAATATTCCACACTTATCATGGTCATCATGTTGATTTCATCCTAAATTTCATAACTCAGACCATTAATGTACCTGGCAACCTTTTCTTCATCATTCTCCCTATGTCCTGCTCTGATTTTCAGCTTATAAAACTCTTCGGTGTACTCCTTCACTGACAAACCTTTCTATCTCATATAATGTATCTTTCTAAACAAATTTACTTGATAATCTTTGGGTATGAACTTAGCTTTCAATTTAGCTACCATTCTATCCCAACTCTTAATTTTGGACTTACATTTGCATCTTCTATCAGCTTGCAATTCGTCCCACCATAACTATGCATGTCCTTTCAATCTGGTCACATCATGCTTCACTTTCTTCTCATCATCAATATCCTCATAATCGAAGTACTTATCCAAAGAAATTATCTAGTAAATAAATTCTTCCACATCCAAATTACCTTCATACATTGGGACCTATATCTTTGCTCCTGTTCCCAGCTTGACAACAACTCTCAACAGTCGCTCCTCTACTGTGTGATCTCCTGCAGCTTCTTCTACTTCTACGTCTTCATTCTCACTTTCATTGATGTCACTACCATTAGGTTCTCTTGTCTATGATATCTCCATGGCGTCTAACCTTGCACAAAGTTGTCTCATCTCCTCTTCCATGGTTGCATTAACCACTGGTCTGTCTCTGCATCTCCTTCGTGGCATGGTTCCAAGTCTTCTCCTTTCTATATTTCCCTATTGTCTACAGAAAAAACTTTTCTCTAACACCACTTGATGCAAACCACACCACCTCCTGGGGCTCGCACGACCTCCCAGTCTAGGATCTTTCATTGTATGGAGCCAAATCATCTCTCGGGCTCTTATTGAGCCCTTGAAATATTATGTTGTGGGCCTTATCTCTCTTCCATGCGTGCAAATCTACATTCATGTGGGTCCTACCACTCTAACGGATTCTTTCACGTGACCTCGGGCCAAAACTGTGGGCTAACTTTTCACTTCTGCGAAGAATTTGGGACTTTGGGCTTCGAGAGCTCCAACTATAACAAGTCATGATTTTCCCGAACACTGAATATGCGAATGGTCAAAAAATGGCAAGTATCAACGGCTCTTAGTGTATGCCAAGATATACAATCCACATATATTTCGGGCCTCCATGCTTCGGGAGATTTACCCGCTCCATCTTGCAACTATCTTGAAGTCACAAACTCCAAATAGGTAGACTGGACGGCTGACACCTTCCTCAGATCAACGGTGGATCTGTGCTTCACACTCCGAGCTTCATAACCTTCTACAACTCAAAACTTCAGATCCTTCGTAGTTCCAAACTGGCGAACTCAGGAAGGGCGTGATCAACGGTACACCTATCCTTTTAAATGGGCAATTGGGATCTACTCCAGCCTTCGGGCCTTCGGGATTTATCGACCCAAATGGAATTATACCTCTGTTCCTCTGGAGTACCAGATCTCTGGACTTCAAGATCTATTGACACGTGTCTCTCCATGCCGACGGTTAAGATTCGTTATGGGCTTGGGAACTTTATGAATCTTGCACACCCTCCGCTACAATGCTTCCAAATTGTCGGACTTCCAAACTACTATGTATCTGTGGATACGTGTCCTCACAATTTGATATTCCAGATATTTTTCGATTCTCGGGACTTTGGGAAACTTTCCTCTTTTACACACAATACACGGAAACCTCTGAATATACGAAGTCCGAAGGACTTCTGGGGTTAACACCCATGTTACTTTCTCATATTTGATGGCTAGTAAAGGTCTTCTCTGCCTCAGGAGGATCTCATCCACTCGACCTAGAAAATGAAAGGGTTATTCCCTTCAAATACTTATGGTCTCTCTTTCTCCTTAGATTTAACACTCAAATGATTTGGGTCTCTACGCACACCTTGCGCTCCTATGAAAACTTGACACTTGAAGATTTTTGGAAAATCTTCCCATGTACTCCTTGTGCTCATCTTCTTGAGACTCTTCAACACTTGACTCAGTGTTGGCCCTATGCACACCTTGCATGGGTCTTCTCAATCTTTTATACTCAGATGAGTATATGTGCACTCCTCGCACCAGTATTTCAGAAGAGGAACAATTTAAACTTACATAACACTACAGGTTCATTCAATTAACCATAAAATGCACCTATAGGCATAAAAACACGGAAAAACAAATAACACACATTAACCAATTAACTCATGGATATGAAAACTCAGAATTTGAGAACAACCTTCCTCTATTATACTCCTTCAGCAAAGCATTTACAGATATTTCTCTTGCAATTCTCGACTCCTCCTTGACAACAATTTACAATAAACTTCAGCCAAAAAATACATTTGTCTTCAGCAACCTCATTTGGGCATAGTTTACATACATTTATACATGGAGGAGCTTCTCGATCCTTCCTACTGACTACACTAGTGCTATCATATCACAGTTAAATCATGCTACCATTAAGGCTTATTACAATAAATTGCATTTACAGAATAGATACGAGTCGATGCTCAATATCTGTACAATCCCTCAAACATTAAAGAAATTACAATCTCCCACGATCTCATATGATGGCTCAAGGCTCAAAACATTAAAAGGTCTTTAATTACAATATATTCAAAACAATAAATGATGCGCTCTCCTTTTGGATCCCAAAACATTTTGAACGCGTGCTTGATGTTGACTTGTCCTTCACTTCCCTCATCGAACGTTGATGATGATGCTTCTTCATCAGCATCTCATCCATATAATGAATTTGAATTATGATTATAAGCACAATTTAAATTCATTTTCTAAAAGACAAATCCTGAAAACAAGAGCATGTTATGAAACCAATCTGCTAGTTATTGAAATATATAATGAAATTCTTCGAAATAATTTTTTTGAATTTCATGTTGGAAATCATGAAATTTAATAAAAAATAATAAGAATCAAGGTTAAAAGAACTTTGAATACTTAGCACATTAGAAGCATTAATGTCCAATAACAAAATCATAACCATGAAATATTTACATAACTACTATGTAAATTACTTCAAATCAAAGAAACTTAAATGAAACAAAAGAAAACTTATTATCAAAATCAAAAGCGATCCAAATTTTATCATTCAAAAGAAAATGTGGGGGGTTGTTGTTTGCCACAACAATTGACAATGTGCTGGAAGAACCAGTTATCTTTGTTCACAAGGTAAGAGACAACATTAGATTACAGAAATCATAAAATCCATAAATGTCTAGTACTAATGATAACTTCCTTATGACTAATTTAAAAGATAAGAAAAATTACATTTGTATGCATACTCATTCACTCGTTCTTTTCAAAGGGAACATGGTTTAATTAATTTAAGATCTAGGGAAAAAAAAT